>LKNJ01001182.1:0-37668 GCA_002120245.1 Maccullochella peelii
TCCCTCGTTAGTCTTCCTCTACTTATGCCTGTCTCTTCTCTTTGTGCTTTGTCGGGTCATTGTTTGACACGCCGCTGTCACTGTTAGTTCGTCTTTGTTCTCATGCCTTGAGAGTTAAGTGTTTTTGTTATGTTTTTCTAGTTCCGTGTATCTTGTACTTCGTTCCTGGATCCCCTGTTAATGGACTTAACTCACACTCCATATAAGATGCCTTTTTGTTTGCTGATCTCTGATCAGTTCATGTTTTGTGTTTTGGACTTATCTGGTTTCATGCACCCGTCTCCACTTGTATCAAGATCAGTAAACCTTGTTTACCACTTCCACCTCTGAGTATGTCTGCGTTTGGGTCCCACTACTACAATCCGATCACCAATTATCGGATTGTCCCTGTGAACCCTAACAATATATGTCGTTTTGAAAGACATTGGCTCCAACCTGTTCTGTCGGTTAGGTTGGAGGACTTGTTGAGCAGGGGGCATTCCTAAAGTGTACTGTCACTCTTGACAAGATTGAAAAAATATTGATTATAGCTACTTTAAAGCAACATTGTGCAACTATTTTATCTAAAAATAACAACTTCAAAATCATTTTGATGGTACGCTGATTTGTAATAGGGAGAATGACACCTCTTTCATTCCCACTCCGCATCCTGAACGCTTGGTCTTGCACTATGTAACTTGGGTTGAGCGGGTATGATCCCCGCGAGAAGTGCGTGACACTTTATGGCACTACATCACACCCCTGTGTGGGGGTCTGATGGAGGAAGCTAAAAAAGAGAAAAATATAGAGTGACCGAGCAAGAGGCCAGACAAGAGTAAATCTTGGACCAACTTTTAGTCATTGGCGAGAGCTACGGGAGACAGACACCAAGCTGGCCTTCTTGCTGTAGGACTAGTAAGTAATATTAGCTGGCTTGCTCTATCTTGTGTTGTTGTACTTGCTTGACGTTTGGCTGTGTCAGCAAAGTTGTCGACTTGCTAGTTTTTCATCGTCAGCCCAGTCATCCCAGCAAATCCAAATCCTTAAGATTATCAACAAATGCACGCACAGCTGTACATGAGGGTGAACTGCACTCCAAAAACTGTAGGGGTGCCAAGTTGCAAAAAAATACTTCTTGCATAATGTTGCGGCTGTTTTTACATATTTGTAAATTGCAACTGCCTTAAGGCCTTTACACCCCCGAGACGTAACGAATAAACAACATGAAAATGCAAAATACTCACCTGCAAATATTTCGCATCAAAATTATTCATAGCGGCAGCGATGCAAATTTGCGATATATTTGCGCCAGCTCATTCTTCAGATAACAAACGACACTGCAGCACTCATGTAAAGTAATGTGTTCTTCAATATGTATGCTTCAGTGTCTTATGTTACTTTGGGTAGTCTATGTGCAGAGCCCTGCAGGTAAAAAGCTACACATAGTGCCTCCCGTATTTAATTAATATGACGAACCTGCTGTGACACTGTTGCCTTGCTACTAACTCTACTACATCACTATCCTGCAGCCAGCGATGCTACTCCACACGTTGTCCTTGAGTTCATTGTCTTCATAATTTTTGTGTCCTTGTGTCATATAATACAGGGTGATGAGCAACAGAAACAATCAACAGGTCCACCATTGTCATTACAAGTTGTGACGTATGTTCCGTACAACGTGATTGGTTGATGCCTTAATTCGACGTGCGAAAGCTCAGAAAAAAAATTCCGTAACGTTTTCACAGTGTAATATTCGTGTTCTGTGTGGAAGTACTCATGACAAAAACAACAGTTCGAAAAAATATATTGACGTGCAAATTAATCGTATGTAAAAAAAACAAACAAAAAAACAAAAAAACACCTCCAGTGTGTAAAGGCCTTTAGACGTACGTACAACAGTGTAGAATATTTTAGTCTAGCAGGATTAGGCGTTTGAATTAATTCATACAAATTACTAGCTTGTTAGCGCTCATCCATTCCAACTTGACTTTTTGAAATGGTGACAGCCCAACTACAATGATTAGATGTCCTTGGCCACAGAAAAAGCTTACAGTAAATGAAGTGTTAAATCAAGTAGGATTTTAGTCCAGATAAAACATCTCATTGTGTATGATAACTGCCATTTACCTCACTGTCCTCATGCAGTTATTGTCCAGCCAATGTTGCTCCATATTATCTCCTCTCTTTCATTTCCCCCATTTGAATTTGGTAATGCTTGAACTGGCAATTTTTTTTACAATGAATAATGTGACACTCAGAGTCCCTTGAGTTTCACTTGATATTGTCTTTCTTATTTGTTCTTTCATTTGACTCCACTTGAACATCATTTAAATAAAAAATAAGCACAGAGAGAGTTGATCCTCATCCTTACTTAAAATCCTCTCACATTAATCATCAATTCATCAGATCACTTGTCTTTGTGTTCACCCGCTTCAATAACTCTTACAACAGATGAGTCACCTCCAAATAATGTCTTCATCATAAGTGCCGAGCACAGAAATCCTCACAATTCCCTGTTTCTTTATCCAATGTCAACAGCTGACAGTCTTTCAAAGTCAAGTGAAGTGTCACTTTCAATAATTAAAGCTGTTTGTATTTCAAATAGAATATTCCATTTACAAAAAATAGTCATATTTGGAGCAATACCATTGGATGGACAGCTTTGCATCAATAGAAAAGAATAACCACACCAAGCCCACCCCACCCCACCTGTGAAAGTCATTACATTTTATGATTAAAAGGAAAAATTATTGAATCCTCCTGGAAAAACTCCAGTAAATATTGACATTTTTACCACAGTGGATCTTGGTTGCAAACAACACAGACGATTCTGTTATTGTTGTATTCTTTAGATCAAAGGCAGCTTTAATAAGGCCATTATAAATACATCTGAAAATTCACTCTGATATTCAGCAAACAAATCAATACAGGATATGCACCGTTCATTGGTCTTTTATTGCGGCACTGTATGCCGTCGCTGAGGTACCAGAGCATAATGAACAAAAACCGTGCAGGGCTTCAGCGCCCCCGCTGTGTTCAAAGTCAGTCATATTCAGTGTAGTTTATAATTGAAATAAAGGTAATCTCTCCATCCCTTTGAGCTGCAGCTTATAATCTTCTGCTGTTGTCTACAAGAAACATGCAATGACCAGGTGGTGGTAGGAGTTATGTTAAATAATAAAGGCGAAACTATGGTCACCACAACAGTCAAGTGTGAGGCTTAAGTGTCTTATTTTGCTGCTGACCCTTGAGATAAAACTGTCCAAGACTCACTAAGAGCTGCGGTGTTACCTACAGCATGACGCATTATCAGATGTATTGCTCTCCTGTACCGTTGGTAAATTTCTTTAGGATGCGCATATATATGTGTTGTTGTACTTGCGTCCTCATTATTTATTAAGCAGCTATGGCAAAGTGTATTCTATATCCCTGTTACTCTTCTCGTTTGGAGCACGGTGACGGTTGATTAGGCCTCAGTACCCCTGTCCTTCACCACCAGCGTACTTTATTCCTTTTGCAATATTGATGAGCTGCAGGCCCCTCAGTGTAGGAGCACAGCCTAAAAGCCCCCTCCTGGACCCCAGGCCTGCTGAGTGGGGAGGGTGACTCCAGCGGACCCCATGTGGGCTGCAGTGGGCAGTGAGAGCAAATTCAATGATTTAAAAAAAAAAAACAGAGCTAAATATTCTTAAAACACAACATTATGCCAGTTTATCGCTATAAACCTAGAGGGCCAAGATTACAGATTTTTTAGATTAAGAAAGTTAAATGAGATTCCTTTGGACATTGTTGCAAATCAGGTGTGAACAGGACTGCTTCATGCCAGAATTAGATTTGTACAAGATTTTTGCATCCATGTGATGAAGAACCCTTATTAGTCAGGTATTTCATTCACTGGATTAACCAAAAACAGACTGTCCTGTCTGGTTTATATCCAACAGCTGCAACAGCAAACAGCTTCTCAATTGATGGTATATCACAATATGTGTCGATAAAATTACACAGATTATGAATTTGATTCATATCGCCCACTTCTATAGTCAGGTATACTATATTTAACATTTTATTAATGAATCATTACATTTAAACAAAAATACAGTAGCCAAAAAAAATAACCAACAAGAATCAAACTTTTCCATTATATCCTGTCAGAGTAATCAGTACTAAGCAGTGGATTGTTTGATGATTCTGCTAATAGTTTTGGTGATAAGTCAGCATCACTTCTTCCTGATTGGTTTTATCAGGGCCATAGTTTACACTAAGGACAATGAAGTCATCCTTAATACTTTTTCAGTGAATTTGGGCCTGTTAGAGACCTGGGGGGAGTTGAAATCACATTGTTTGTAAGTTTGGCTGCTTTTAGACTCTAAAAAATGTGCTACTTGTAGCCCAACAAAATAAACAAGTAAAGGATTTGTTATTTCTCCCATGGAATTTACATATAAAACAGTCCTGCTTTATTTCATGGGTCTGTTATTTCGTGTTAATTTCCTTGGAAGTTTCCTGAAAAAAGCTATGTAAGCTGTTGTAATGTAATATTTATTAGGAACATAGAAACAGAAAAGAGTTCTGAGACAGTTATTTGAGTGTTTTGACTTTAAAAGCAGTAGTTGATTTCCTGAGGAAGAATCCATTTAAATAAAACTGGCAGAAAATATAACTGAATTACATTATGGACAATCCAAATAATACAAAAAAACAGTTAGGCACTTTCTATTTGGTGACGCCTGGCCTCCGTATTTCTAAAATCTTAGCTATAGCCCTGCATCTCATAGGTGAACTGAAAACGTACAGATCTCAAACTGTTAAACTGTGATGTGACCGTCATTTCTGCCAGGCCATAAAACCAAACCACACTGTCATCAAACTGGAGGCCTTCATCCAAAATCAATATTCATCAGTGTTGCAAAAGAGCAGTTAGGTCATAATCAGGATGGTTTTATGTCTGAGCCAGTACAGAAGTATTAAGAAAAGCTGTAACCATGTGCCCTTTTCTATGTTCTTATTTAAGAAAATTCTACAATATATGTAAATTTACATATACTGCACAGTACAAGTAATAAAGAAGCTAAACTTCAGTTGATAAATCTGGACAAATTACCCAATAATTCAGTTTTTTTTCTTGTTTGAAAAGTCTTGCTAAATTTATTGCTGTTTCCCTGAATCCAACACCTGGTTGCAACAAGTCTAGGCAAGTTCACAGAGTGATTCTGAGAAATGGGGGGGTAGTAATATCATGTGTAATATTATGGAATTGTTTGTCATGCACAACACATCAAATGGACGATAATGATCCAACCGAGTGTGTCAGCTGGGAGATTTATGAGGTAACTGCAGATCTCAGTTGGCCATTTAGCAATGAAACATAACAACAAAGCAACAGCGTTAACAGGATATCATCAAAAACAGTGCAACATGATCTTGTTTACAAGCTACGAGAGGTGGTAATATAGTTCAGTGTTCCTTTATAACCACCATAACAAGATCACAGTTTTAGTTTTCCTCACATAGCTTCCGCTGATCTCGTCACATCTACGCCGACAACGTGTCAGATAAACAGATATATATTTATTACACCCCACAACCACAGACAAGGTTGAGAGAAGTCAGCTTCCTTTCTTACCTACAGCACATGACCACTACACTCCTCACCTCACTGTTGTGCACTGCAGTATATAATAAACCTTGTTTGAAGTACATTAACCTGGCTCACAACAATGGTAATGTGCACCCTGAGGGGGATACCGGCGTTATTGACTTCCTGTTCCTGGAATGTTTTTCTCCTGACTGTTAACTGAACTCGTTTTAAGTTTGCAGGCATGTGTGGAAAGTGAATATATTAAAGACAGCCTACTATTTAACTGTATGAATGCTGATAAACTGTTGATTGCAGGGAGGCCTGGAGTACATGTGGGCCTTAGATGAGATGGAAGATAGCTGCATTCCTCCAACCCTACACCACCTTGTCCTGGAGTTTCTTGATTAACTTGGGGTCACAATATGTAAAAAAAAAAAAAAAAAACCCAATTCTTCTAATTTCACACATTTGATGTTAGAAAAAAATTTGTATTTTATTTTCAAGACAACATTTAACTTTAGCGTAATGTCTTGATCAATATCTTCACCTTCTATACTTGAGATTTAAAAACAAACGCTGGTGGAAGCTAATAACAGCTTTGATTGATTGATTGATTGAATGAATGACTGATTAATTCATTGATTTTTGTTTAATACAAGATGCTGCGTAGATCAACTGAGCATTCATGTTGTTTTCATAGTGGCGACCTTTTCACACAGTTACACATGACAGTTACAGCATGAGTTATACAAAATCAATGACACAGCATCGATAAAAACACAAGAAATATCGTTTCAAAATAAGAGCAGACCAAGAAAATCAGTTGACAGTTGTAGTAATAATTACAGTGTCCGTTGGTTGGACACTTAAATCTGTATTTCAACCTGAAGTGTAAACACACAGACGTTTGCACTTCTTCTGCTTAGGTTGAAGGTGGGCGGAGCTATGCTGGAGTTACATGAGGTCCAAGTCCATGAGCCGATAAGAATGATGACATGATTACAATACTTAAAGCAGGGTCCGACTGGACAGGCACACACAGAGGTGTCATCAGGCACATTAAGTGAAAACACCCGTGTGTGTGTGTGTACCATCTGGAGACCCAACGTGGTCAAAATCAAACGAATAAATAAGATGTAAAATAAGCAGAAATACTCTAATATGAATAAACACTGACAAAATGTGTAGTAAAAACATGCCATTGTGAAATAATCCAATAAACTGTTCTCTAAACTCAGCTCTTTATTATCAAGAATTGTCATTTTATTCAGCATTTTTTTCCACAATGAGTTCATAACAAGTTTATTGTATGTCAGTTTTTTATTTCAAAATGTCTGTTTTTTTTATTCATTTAAGTAATTTTATTTCATGATGCCACTTTTTTTTATAGTTCAAGATCCGTAGAAGATAGGTCTGATTTTTGAGATATTTCTTAGCTGAAGAAAGCAGGACTGGATGGGCTTAGTAACATGATGGTCAAAAGTCATATACTGGTCAAAGATGATACCAAGATTCTTAGCAGTAGATTTGATATTTGACTGAAATGGACCAATAAACTGATCAGCTGCCGTGGCAAAGTTATCAGGTCCAACTGAAAAAAATTCTGTTTTGTCAGGGTTTAGGTGGAGGAAATTAAGAGACATCCAATCTTTGGTGGCGGCTAAGCAATCATGGAGGGAGGATGGTTGATTCAGGTTATTGGGTTTTTCAGAGAAATAGATCTGTGTATCGTCGGCATAACGTCTTCAAAGCGGCTGAACAAATGACCCAGAGGAAGCATGTACAAGGACCGACCCCTGAGGCTGTTTGCTAACAAGTTCGCCTTATCATCTTCAAAGATCATATGTCATTGTGTTCACACACTTGTTCCTGCTTGTTCACCAAGAGGCCAAAAAATCACTTATTCCAGGTTTAAGAATTACTGACAACTACAACTTCACATTGTATTACTTTTGAGATCAAACTAGTGGCCAGCATCAAATTAGCATTATTTTAGTTGCTAATATTCCCGTCACTTAAAGGCTGGATTTACCCTTCTTCCAAAAACATGCTGCTATGTTATTTATGAATATATATTAATGATTATTATTTTATATTTTTTATATGAATTATTCCTGCTATCAGGAAGAAGTGAAGTGGTTAAATTATGGCAGCTCCTGAGGGCTCTACTATTTATTCGACATTAGCAAAAGTCATATTTAGATTACCTTTAAACTAATCCAGATCTGGTTACTGCTACACGGGTTTGGTTTCTTTGTGTTATGACACTGTTAACACTGTTTTATGGTCTGTCCACTGCACTTTTCACAGTCCACAACTATTTGCTTCCACAATGTCATCAACATGGCATTACATTACAGCATAACTGACTGGTACTGTCATCAACTTTCTGTCATCAGCGTTTTTTCTCTTTGACTCCTGAATGTCAGTGAAAAACCCCCAAAACAAAGCAGTGTCTCATTTTCCAGATGTTTGCAAATTATTCTCATACATTCTGCATGATGGGATTATACATAACAACTTAATCAGATATTTCCTTAAAGTGAGATATGCACACCTGCATTGTACTACTCAGTTTTATTTCCTTTGATAACTGTCTCAAGCTGTTTTCAGTATTTCTATAATTGCATTCAAGTCACCTAAAGGAAAAAGCATTTATTTATCTTTTTCACTTCAAGTAACTATGTTAAAAATAAGCTAATGTTGTTACTTTGTTAATGTCGTATATTATATTTTGAAAAGCACTAAATATTCATGAACCTTACAGCAATAAATGGGTAAATTTGTTTAAAACTTTGAAGTAGAAACCCAACCACGCTGCTTTGGAAAGTAAACTTTTACATTAATTCACGCTCTCAGAGCAAACAGATGAGGAGACAAGCTTCTGGGCAGGTTACATCCACAGAGCTGTTTATCAAAATAAGCAGCCAGTCCAGAGTGGTCAGCCTATTGATTTTCCTGCCAAATATAATCTGTTTCACCATCATAAATCTGTGTCTGACATCTGCACAAAGCCCCATTTTAGCCAAACACTGCCAAGTAAGGCTGTTTATTCACCGATGGCCTGATAGTCTCCATGACAACGCTCACTACAATTAGACAACTGTAATCCCGCCTTCAAACATGCACACAGTTAATTATTTCAGCACAAAGTGAGAGGCGAAATGCGTAGAGGGGAGATAGAGAGGCAACTGTGGAATCCTAGTCTGCTGCTGTCAGTCTGCCTCATGCAGCGCTGTGTGTGTGTGTGTGTGTGTGTGTGTGTGTGGACTCTGAACGCAGCACAGCCAGCCTTTAATGAGGACTGAACCAAAACGAAATAATAAGAAATGAGGGATGTGATTGAGAAATAAAAAACAAAAAGTCTTTGTTTCTAGCATCTACACTGAATATACAAAATATTAAAGCATGGTACACCAAAGAACATTATTTCTCACCTACCCCTAGTGACATCTAGCTATGCAGATAGTTTTAATTTTATTTGTCCAGCCTTTGGGATATCTGTCTGTTTTTTTGCCTACACCCCAATAAAATGAAGGTGAACGGAATTTTGTTTTTGATGTTCAAAGCATTGAAAAACTGACACTTCAAAAATGTCAACATGCAACATGTCTTTCTGGAAACTGTGCCCCTGTTACTCTACATAATCCACAAAACATACCACCAGTTTTCAAGGGACTCTTGACAAGTTCCAATGAAAACTGTCTGTGTCTGTGGATTATTGAGAGGAACATGGGCACTGTTTCTGGAAAGGCATGTTGCCGCTGAACTTTTTTAATGTAATTTTTTTTATACTGTGAGCACCACAAATATAACCCTATGCACCTCTTTTGTTTTGGGTTGCAGTTCAACCAGCCCTTTAAAGGGTCACTGCAGCAATTTATTGTCTCTCTTTCATAAATTTGTGGGGGCTTGTGAGAGACAGATTAAAAAAGAACTCATTGCAGAATTGATGCAGCAGAGGCAGAGATATCCTGACTTTTAGTCTCTTATGGGTCAAGCTCCAAATACACTGGATCCTACACGTCCCATAATGCAACCTGATTGTTTTTGTTCTTTCCTTTTGTCTCTTTTGTAAGACCTTCCATGCCTGGTAAATGTCCACATTTTCAAACTCCATCAGTGGTGGAAAGTAACTAAGTACATTTACTCAAGTACTGTACTTAAGTGTATACTTCTACTCCACTACAATTCACAGGCAAATACTGTACTTTTTATTCCACTACATTTATTTCATAACTTTAATCAACAAATAACTGGTGATATGGATATTATTATAGGTAAAGATAAGTTAAGATCAGACACAAGCTACCCAGCACTATACAGAGTAGTTAAAATTAGCCCCACCTTTACCAGCTGCAACATAAAGTGATGCATGCACGTGCATCAGTAATTATAATCCATTATTATATTACAATACATTGTTCTCAAATAGGCCATTCGGCATAATGAGTACTTTTATTTTGATGCTAATACTTTTTACATGAGTGAAATGCTGAATGTAGGACTTTTACTTGTAAGAGTATTTCTACACTTTTGTACTTCTTCCCTCACTGACAACCACACTTCCCGTTTGTGATGCAGGAGTTTTTCATTTGTTGTGTCCAAGCTGCTAACATCATCGAGGAAAAGCTGTTTTCAAAGGCTTAGTACTCCCCATGACTAGTTAACTTTTAAAATTGGTGGAGTGCCCATATAAGGATCAAAATTTAAAGCTTCAAAATCCTTCTCTTCATCTACTGTGCATTTCCTTTTCTGTCACTTATATTGATTTAATGAGGAAAATCAATAAAGAATAATGTCTTTTACCTGGATTCAATTAATCTGAGTACTTCCTGAAAAGTGGTCCCTAACATTTTGTACATTCAATCGATTGAGCACAAACTCCTCCATTTACGAATATAAAAATCAGGAATTTGAGAGATGAAGAATTGTCTGTCATTTAGGTTGTGTTTTCGCAGTTAATTGTTCATGTGTTCATTTTATTCCACAGCATACAGCACCGCACGCTCTTTCCTCCCCAACATGCTTTCTTCAAATGTTGACTCAGACAGCGCCCCTATTCCCAGAAAGCCCTCAACAAGCACCATTTGCTCCTGCTCATACCATGTTAACAGAAAAAACTCATTTGCCGTGTAATGTTAAAATTTTTATTAATAGCAATTTATGTCACTCAGACAGGGCCTCTGCAGAAAAAGAAAACATTTGGGCCTAGTACAAATCTATCACTCAAGTTGTCAAAAAAATTTGTTCTCATGCAATATAAATAGGCCCTGAGTCTGTGGGTAGAGAGATGGGATCTGTTTCTGCGAGGGTGACGGGCTGGCTGTTTAGAGACTCCCAGTAAAACAGGTCATGCTGTTCACATCACGAAGCCTCAATCACAAACAAATGTTTTATTTAAAGAGCCAAAGCGTTGTTTACTCCAGTCTGCTTACTCTCCTTCCCTTCTCTTCCTCTCCCGCCCGGGTGTGCGCTGTGTGTTCAGCACATTTGAATGCTGGAAGCATACTAAGAGGAAACAAAAACACTCCTGACAGGAAGCTCTACCCATGTCATGTAAAGGAACAAATAGGTAGGCATGTAGCTAAGTGAACAAATTGCGCCGACACAGTTTCATAAATGAAGCATTCAGGGAGTACAAATGTGTTAACCGTTGCAGAACTCGCAACTGCTGTAAATAACCTCAGCAGCGCTTGTTTGCTGAGTAAATCTGAGTAAAGTACACAAGAAGTGTTGGCTTTTAATGGGATGTTAATGTGCTGCCGCAGTCTGCAGTATTGTCAGAAACTGTCAAGTTATTATGAGTCTACTGAAGGATCTCTGCCAGGTCACAGTCCCCACTGTTGTCCTATCGACTGCATCTGTGACCAACAGCCGATTCTATTGACAAATCAGCACAGGAGGTGTCTACTATCAGCATTGTACTATAGAGCTATGGTTCCATTATTCATCAAGGTTATTGTCTCCTTAAAGGATAGTTCAACATTTGCTTCTAAAAATTACGTTTATACTGTATACTACTATTTTACAACAGCAAATATGTTTTGAAAGAAATGCAACATGGATGATTTTTAAAGACATTCTATATGAATACGTATCTGCGAAGTTGCAAAATATTCATACTAAACGTATCAGCAAAACATTCACTGACAGCATATTTCAGCGTATTTGGTTTTTTTCTGACCCCCGTTAGCTTAACCGGAGCTGGAGTTTTGCCATCGCCGCAAGGTTGCCAAGCAACTAGAGGAGACTCCAGGAAGTCACTGTCCGGCAAAGACATAGGGCACATAACCTACCATAAAACTAAAATTTGCAGTTTTTAAACCTCAGTTTTTGTACATATTAAACAAAAAAAATACTGTATGCCAACAATTAGTGAGCCTTAGAGGTGCTGGTAGGTGGATGTTTTTACCTTAAGACCTAGCCGTATTTCCCCCCTGCTGTAGCTTCATATTTCAGACATGAGAGTGGTATCAATCTTCTCATCTAACTCTTGGCTAGAAAGTGTATAAGCGTATTTCTTAAAATGTCAAACTATTCCTTCAATGTTTTTATGGTTATGTTTAGGCAACTCAAAGCACTTGGTTAGGAAGGTTAAGAAATTATCCTCATCTTGATTTGATATTGATAAAGGTGACACAAGACAGGAGTTTTTTACTTTTTCAATTTTTAACCACAATCATGATCTTTCCTAACCTGACGCGCCAGATGGTTTCTTACACAGAGCCATCTGAGAAGTCGACCTTAGAAACTGTTTGGAAAAGGGCAGGCACTTCCAAAAAATACTTGGCAGGTGATTGGATGAACCATCTGTCTATCACCATCTATCACCGGCTAACCTCAACCATCAACGAACCATATGACTTAGTAAGGGAGCACCAAAGAGGAAGCACAACAACAAGGGCTGTATTCGACACCGAATACTACATACTACCGACGAACGCAGTATGCAGTATGTACTACTGATTTACAACTTTTCATAGTAGTATGTAGTAGGAAACTTTTAAATGAATTTATTTTGCAGTGTGCTGGTTTTCGGTTTTGGTGAGCGGAATGGCTAATGCTAATGGCAAACCACTGCCAGCGCTTTGCATTGTGGGACACAGAAGGCAAGGTAGACTGGTCCGATGCATAATTAAATAAAATTAAAATGTAATTCAATTAAATGGTAATTTTTCAGAATCAGTACGACACCCAGGTATTTTTGGCATATTGCAGATTTTGCTTTTGTTTGCATACTGCATACTACATGCTACATTTTGGCCAAATCAGTACTTACGCTCACAATTTTCCTCTACAATGAGGGATTATTAACAACATAACAGGTGCTCAATTTCGATTTTACCTCCAAATAAAATGTTTTTTGATTATGTGGCTAAACTTTTGGTTTGTTTAAAACTTGTCTCATTATTTGACTGCTCGTGTTTCTTGCCCTAACTCTCAACTTTGAGTGTTCCCAGATCTCAGCAAATACTGGTGAGTACAATGTTATCATGATTAATAGAAATAATGGCCAAATTCATGAAAATAAAACCAAAGTTTTGACAAACCTGAATCATCCTTTAACTAGCTACAGAGCATACAACAATGCACTGTGCTTGGTGTTCATACTAACTTTGATATTTCTTTTGAAATACAACATCTTTCCATCATCAACGAGTGACATGCTACTCAGAAGCACATTAGAAGCGAGTGCTTCATTAGTGCAGCTGTTGTTGTTTTTCACACTGGAAGGCTCCTGTTTTGCATATGATGAGATGATTGTGCGTGTGAGAGCAGGAGGGAATGAGTGGTGCTTAATGTGGTGGACAGTGATCAGCTGCACCCCCCCACCCCCAGGACCGCAGGCCATCTCATTTACATTCCCCCCCATTTGTGGACAGAGTGCTGCAAATCTACCGCAACTCCACGCTTCCTGCCTGGAGCACCCACCCAATATGTGCGTGCGTGTATGTGCTACTGCCAAGTCAGCCAAGGAGGATTTTGCACAGGTTAAAGCCTCTAAATGAAAGCAGTTATTCTCATGACTAATTCATGAGATGCTGAATTATGGTTGACAAACAAGAGAAATGTAAGTATGACAAGCAAAATGAGGCATAAAGGCTGGTATTCTGAGAGCTACAAAATTAGATGATTGAGGGAAGTGAGGGAGCCGTTCTTCAGCACCGTGTAAACGCTGACTGACCTGGTCAGTCAGACTACATACTCCATCCTTGGGCTTTTGATGTGTTTGGTTCCCCTCTGATCTAAACCCCCCTAACAGAGAAAATATGTGTTTTTAGCTGCAGGCCAGGAAGACGGAATGAAAGAGAGAGGGATGGGGGGTGGGTTGTGGGTTGTGAAAACCCAGGCAGGGGTGCCATTCTGCTGGCCAGAGTCCGGCTCTTCACATGTCCTACTCCAGCACTCACAACAGCACCACACAGTGAGACAAAAGGTGAAGGGTATGCAGGTCAACACACACACACACACACACACACACACGCACAATACTTTTCTACCCACCTTTTTCCCCATCTCCCTCTTCATCTGCCACTCTCTTCACTTCAACCCCCTGCATCCTCCCCTCCACCACCACCAATCCACCTGCACTCATTCCCAAGCAAGCGATGTGAAGGTTAACTGGTTAACTGGAAGGTTATCCCGCCTAAAACAACAACAAAAGGAACGTGGAGTGATAGTGGTGCTTTTGAATAGTTCAAAAGATGTCGGCTCACATAAACCCAGTGCCTATCTTGATCACAAAGGAGGGTGACATGAGAGAAAATAGAACTTCAAATGATGCAACAAGACAGTGGCGACAATTTGCAGGGAGTTTCTGCAAACTGTGATCACATGTGTGAAACAAAGACCCCTTGACATTTGAAATGGATGAAATGGGGAGTTTGTTCCAGCTCAGATCAATGCTGCGGGCAAAGAAGAAAAAAGATAAGAAGAAAGGATACAACACACAGAGGATGTCTTATATTTACCTGTTAAGCAAACATGTCATAACTGAATTTTTGGGATCACACCTCTTATTCTGACAGCAATTGCTCTAGAGGCTGGGAGGAGATCTTCCCTCAGGGCATAACACATCATTAACATTATTATTGTTTGAGTTCTTTTTTTTCTGTTAATTCAAAGGAGTTATATTTACATGATGGATCTACAGTATTGACTGAATAATTTCTATAGAGTGTGAATATGCAAATGGCTGCTGAAACGTTAGAAAATACATACCCTAGGTGCAATTATGTAAATTGTCTTTGGTTATTCATTCAGTTATTCACCCTTGTATTCGCTCATGCATTCATTTGCCATATTAGGGGCTGGCGGTGATGCCCTGAGAGCGGCAGGCTCTCTCCGTGGGCTCTGTGGACAGACAATGGGAAGGGAGAAAATCCCCCTCTCCAGTGCAGTGCTGCAAGTTGACCCACTCACAGCACACAACACCATATGGAGAGAGATTGCTTTGAAGAGGCGTGCATGGCCTTGCACACCGGTACACAAGAAGTTGCAAGATCCACTGCACGCACGCACATGCCTAGGCACATGCACACACCCCCTTGACCTCCTACACACACACACAAACTGTACATAAGCACTTTCTTGTTTCCTGCTGTAAGTCACATACACACACACACACACACACACACACACATACTGAGCTGCTGCCACAAATACAGCTTTGGTTTTATGTCCCAGATCTTTTCAGTAAATGTGAATGAAACAACAGTCTAAATCAAAAATGTCATCAAATCCCTGCTGCTTTATATGAAGAAAAATGAGGTTTTGACAAGCAATATTAGACAATAAATATCACACTGTTCATGAGGAACACTGATGTGGTAAATGATGGAGGAAAGAGATGCAACTTCTTCAAAGTAGATCAAAAAAAAAGTTTAATAGATGAGCACCCTCAGGCGTGTTTCTTCAGTATTTCAGCCAACATCCTAGTGAACAATACTTTTCGTGAATGAGTAAATGTTGCCCTTGATATTTTTATGCCATGCGAGTGTACAGTAAACTCATAAATATGCTCCCCATTTTTGGGTTGTTTTTTTTGAGCACATGGGTGGGTCATTGCAAGGATTGATTTCCACGAGGACTGACATGAAAAATGTACACATAATGTTCAGAACACATGGTTCTGATCAGACTTTTGACCTCCACGTGACCTGCAATCACCAATTTTGAGCTTGCTTCCATATGGAGAGGGAGTGCGGTATTAAAGGTGACATGCAAAAAAAAAAGAAAAGAAAGAAAGCTTAGAAAAATAAAGTACTGAACTGTATTGTGTCATAACTGGCCAGTCACGGTGACGTATTTTCATTCCTGAATAGCTCCACTGTATGTAATGGATGCTCAGGCACTGACATTACAGGTGTGTGTGTGTGTGTGTGTGTTCAGGTGGGTGTCCCACCTCCATCTCTCTCCTGCATATACTCCTATTCATTAGGACTCATGCATTAAGACTAAGATGGTATTGATTTGAAAAAGCAAGAAAAGCGTAGCTGACATGTGGGTTTACTGGCTAATATTCAGCCCCAAAACTATGAAACAAAACCACAAAGTGATATTGTAATGTAGCATTACACAACAATACGCTGAAGCGGTAGTCTGACATAAAGCGTTGCTGGAGGGCGAGGCGCGTCCCGTTGCGACACCCAGGGTGACTTAGAGATATGTTTAGCGGATGAACAAAGAGCAGGAAGGAAATGTAGAAGACACAGTGAGCAAAGAAAAACATTTTCAAACACGACAGCAAAATGCACCCTCCTCCAGTCTTCAGTATTAACTGAGTGAGTCAATGAGTTCAGCTGCTTATTGGTCACTGACTTCATTACTGGTTGTTGAATGTCTTATTGCATTGTTTATGTTTGCTATTTTCTTTCACACTGAAATGTCTTCACTTGTTCCTGTCTCCATGTGAGTCATTGTTTTGTCATCTTCCAGTATGCCCTGTAGGGCTCAGCTGATGGCTTTTAAAAGGTTTATTTTAGGGTTTACATTTGCACTGAAGCTGCTGATAATAGTCATATTTTATGCTGATGTAAAATTCCAAGACTGAGTGCTGTCAGTGGTGTAAAAGCACTGAAGAAATGTGACAAAGTACATTTACAAATGTACAAATGTATGGTTCTTCACTTGAGTATTTCCATTTGATGTCACTTTATACTTCTACTCTACTATATTTCAGAAGGAAATACTTTACTTTTTACCTCAGTACATTTATTTGTGACTTTACAAATTTAGATTTTCCATACAAAAATATCTACTTAGCTTGTAAAATATGATGCATTGTTATAGATCAAACTATTCAAAAAGAAAGTAAAACATTTCCGCCAACAGTAAAATGCTACTTACACCATAATGCATCAGTAATAATAATTCAGTAATATCATATATACAAGTCCTCCAACCTAAACAACAGAATTGGTCGTTTGCCAATGACTCCCAAAACGACATATATAAGCGAACCGGACCTTCGTCGTCATGGAAACAAAAATAATCGTTGTGAAACGGTCGCAGTTCGGTTACGTTTAGGCACCAAACCTACTTGGTTAGGTTTAGGAAAAGATCATGGTTTGGGTTAAAATAAGTACGTTAGTTACGTAACTTAAGTTACGTATGTAAGTTAAAATAAGTCAACGTTGACTTTTAGTTTCACACGGGACACAAACTGCGGTCTGCTGGGTGAAAGTCCTGTGTTGTTTGAACAGTCTCCAAATATAGTAGTGTTAGTATTAGTTAAGACTCCCAGGGGCCATTTTTATGCATTGAGTATTTTTACACATTTTACTCATAATACTTCTGTACTTTTCAAAACAGGACTATTTATTTATTATTTTTATTGAGTATTTTTACAGTGTGGTATTGCTATTTTTACTTAAGAAAAGGATGTGAATATGTCCCCCACCACTGTGTAAAAAGCCTCTGCATTACATGCGGATTATCACTAGACACTAAGACTCCTAAAGGCAAAATGAGACAGGTTTCAGTTCAGGTTTAACCACCTGACACCCCTCAAGATGTTTGGTTTGAATCATATTCTGACTCCTGTCACGACATGTTGATATCCAGTTTTTTTCCCAAAGCCAAATGTCAGAAACCTCCTTTCCTGAATAGGACATTCCCCATCAGCAGTGGTGTCACTTTTTAGTTTAAAATGCACAAAACAGACATAGTATGACATAGTCCTTCTACATATCCAAAGTGCACCTGCTTGAATGCTAATAGTAGTAATGTTTGTCTGTTCATAAATCACTGTGGAGGTATGTGTGTGCTAAAAAATGAAAAACTGAAATAAGGACAAACAGCTTTTTGTTTCAAACTTCTCTTCTCTTGTAGGGACGCGTTTTTTTTCTCCCACAATTGGTGCAAGTCGTCCCTGTGTGCCAGTGCATCCGCCACACGCAGGGCCTGGAACGCTCCATGTTTGGGTAAACTGCGTAACAAATTGGAGAAAAAAGGCTGGAGCCGGAGACACAGAGTAAACTCCCTCCTGGACAATACCATGCTGTATTATTAAAACAACAGCATAAGTCCCAGCGTTGTAGCCTGCTAAGATGGGGGAACATGTTCATTGATGATATCAAGGTGACTGAACACACACAGAGCGGCGAAGCCAGCTGCTGTTCAGGCAGCATGGTGGGGCTCACGCTGTGGACTAGGTGCCTGGCTGCATAATTGGGAATTATTAAACATGGCTCTAGCAGCGAGGTGATCATGAAATTGTATTTTCAGTCTTGAGGGATGAAAGCAAGAATTAAAATGTTACCGTTTGTTAGGAAGCGAGGGGAAAAAATTGAAGAGTCTTGTCCTAAACCTCCCATGATTCAATTTCTTTTAAGAAACAAAGGAAATGCATTTGGACAAGCGGGAAGATGGATGATACAGACTGCTGTCGTAAATTGTGGATTGTTGTAAATTGCAATCTGGATAAATATTTCAGTGGCAACTGGACCAACATGATGAAATGCGGGGCGAGATATTGTCCATATGTGAAAGAAGCAAACAGCTACAAAGACAAGCTAAGAGTAACGTAACATAACTTTTAAAAATAAATGATTTTAGAAGTAACTGAAGTGATGTGAATAGACCTTGTGTACAGCATGAATGATTTTTTTGTTATCCCCATTTATCTGATCTGTCTGATGATCATGTTGAAAATGAAAACAAAACATTGTTAATATTTCATTTTTTAGCTCAATAATCTTTGATCTTAAAACATAATGTTTTCATATATAGTTCTGCTTTATACATTCATTCAAATGAAATGTTGCTCTAATGTAAATGTAAAATACATATCACAAACTAATACCAATTTTTTTTATTTTTTTTATACAAGAGCACCTGTTTCTTGGGGTCACTGTCATTTCTACCAGACTGCACAAAAACTAAATTCGAGGTGTTACCACTGAAATAGTCATGTGACACTAGAGCGCATGGCTAAAAACTGAAGTGAGTTCCATGGTGAGGAATAAAAGGTACAATATGAAGACAAATATTTGGTCACTCGGGAGGGTTTTTATTTGTTGCTCATATTTTCTTTTAATGTCAAATCATTAGAAAACATTTCATATTATTATTTCCCAACCAATGTAACTCAGAGTTATAGAATTAAATTTAAACTAAGTAAGGGTGATGCATATATTGGTAAATCCGCTGTATGAATCATGCATGTAGGCCCACATTTTAAATACATGCATACCACAAGTGACAATTAAAAATTAAACAACCAACAACCTCCCCCCCACTGTTCAATCAAATATTAACCTAAAGTTTGCAAAGGGAGCAGATCAGAAAAGTGTGACAGGCGACACGCGTCTTTGAAATGAGTTCATCTCACTGGAATCATTAGTTTGGAGCTGCGAGCAGAACATTTTTCCTCTATAGCAGCAGTTTCAAATCACAATGCAATAATATTTTCCAGCATAATCTAAAATGATGTCGGCGGAAAAAAACGGCGAGTGGCTTGATGTGGCGAAGGAGCAGAGGATGTTAGTGATTGTCCTATATTGCTCATGCTCTCATGGATTACTTAATTATCAGCCCGTGCCGACGTTCTGCTCTGTTAATGGTAGGCAATATGGCCTTTACCTCACTTAAGGAATAAATTGTATTGCTCCATCTCTCTCCATCTTGTAACGAACACACCCTCCCACACACATATAAACATCCCTTCCCTCCTCTCTTCACTGCTCATATAGATCATTTAAACTGGAATGGGATAGTTACTGAAGCAAAATCCCGATGAGATCCAGTGCTATTTCACAATAACAATTTCTTTAATTGGGCATCTCTGCCTATTTTGCCGCAACCTGTTTTATTCATCTTTGCAAAAATCAGAGGTGGGATCCTCATTGACACATGCTGGGTTTATGATTTTGAATCATGAGGAGTGCAACTTCTCCGAGAAATTGCTATTGCCTCAGTGGGAAGCATTGTTGTGAGCAGAGGTTTAGAAGATAAAAGAATATTAAGTTAATCATGAACTCAGTCAGTCAGAGAGTCGTGAGCTGGGGCAGGTGGCGGCTGGGGCGACATCAAAGAGAAAAATACACACCTCGAAGAGGAGGAAGGCAAGGCAGAGGATACTGTAGGTATCTGTGCCATCAAGAGGTCAGTGTCATTAGCAGCTACAGGGCAGCAGTGCTGGACAGCAACAGAGGTGGTGGGAAGGAAGAAACAGAGCAGCCTAGTGAACATCTTAATGTTAGGCTGTTCTGGGATAGCAAAAACACATTATTTGATATTTTTATTGTGAGTTCTGCCACATTTTTTCCCATGTAAATATGTCTTGCTTTAAGTTTCGAGTGTTCTGTGTCATGACATTTTGGGAAATTAGGGAGGTAGATGAGAAGATCAATACCACTCTCATGTCTGTACAGTAAATATGAACTACAGCTAGCAGCTGGTTAGCTTGATCTAGCATAAAGGGTTGAAAAAGGGGAAAAACAGATAGCCTGGCTCCACCAGCACCTCACTAGTTAACATGTTATAGCTTGTTTGGTTAATCTGTACAAAAACCCGAAGTGTGCAAATGACAATTCACCATTCAGGGAGTTAATGTGTTGGACTATTTCTTAGAGGTGCTGGTAGAGTCAGGCTAGCTATGGCCCCTTGTTACCAGGACATGAGAGTGGTATCAATCTTCTCATCTAACTCTTAGCAAGAAAGCATAAGTGTATTTTCCAAAATGTTGAACTATTGCTTTAATGAATCTGAGTTACTGTGTTTGCTGAAGAAAAATGACCAGCCAAAATTCGGTGTTAATGTATGACTTAATAAGCACTGTCCCACCGGTGGGCCAGTCATAAACCCATGCTTTATTCAAACCAACAGAATTTTATTTCAAATTTAAGTGGAGATCTAAAGTTACCAAAGATGCCAAATAAGTCCGTCTGAATATGCAGAAAACCATTAAAAGATGGGGTTTGCTTATTTCACTCAGTGTAAACATCATATAGCTTCAGTGAAGAGTTGGAATCAGTGGTGGTGCTGATGACATCATCAGGCTTATTTTTTTTTTAGAGACTTTGGAGCACTCCCTCCAGAGCCACAGAAGACAGTTTAAACCTGTTTTCACAGGCTGAGCTCCTCATGATGCGTAACCTGACCTTCATGTGTAAAATAGGTGGAGTGCCCCTTTAAGTAAAAGTACAGAGGTATCATCAGCAAAATGTACTTAAATATCAAAAGTAGAAGTACTTATTATGCAGAAAAGC
Organism: Maccullochella peelii; assembly: GCA_002120245.1. Taxonomy (NCBI): domain Eukaryota; kingdom Metazoa; phylum Chordata; class Actinopteri; order Centrarchiformes; family Percichthyidae; genus Maccullochella; species Maccullochella peelii. Next base: position 21,274 of record LKNJ01001182.1, read on the forward strand.
GGCATCTGGGAGTGGTATATTACTATTTTTTTATATTATATTTTTGGATTATTATTGCTGTTGCATAAGCAGCATATTAATGCTATGGAGCCCCTTTTTGGGCAGTTTAATCAATATCCATCATATTGTATAAGTTGATTATATGTTTTGTATGTAAAACCTTTGTTTTACTTCCCTCTAAAATGTAGCGGAATATAATATAAAGTGGCTAAAAAATGTAAGTACCTCAAAATGCCCTGAGATAACTTTGTTATGATATGGCGCTATTTAAATAAAACTGAATTGAATTGAAAATTTTATTTAAGTACAAAAATGTACCACAGTTTGGAACAAGCCGATACAGAATACGATACATTCAGTTTGGACTTTTCCACCTTTAAAGCTACTTTAAGAGGAAGAAAAGGGGGAAACTGGATGTTAAAGGGTTAAATGACCTCCTAAGAGAATGTACATTATGTGTCATTATCATAAAGTGTAATTAAACCATGAGCTACTGAGTCGTATTGTCTGAGATGACAGCAGAGATGCCTGCGGTGTGTATCTACAGTAGCTGACCACACACGTGCACCTACAGCACAGGGAGGGCAGTGAGGGAGTCTGACACTGCTCCAAAGAGGCCCATTGACCTCATCACGAGTTGCACTCTCAACAGGAAGTCTCCTCAGTTTTACACTTTCACTCCAGTATACGGTGACTAGCAGCAAGTCTGTTCAAACTGGCTCCGAAACCTTTAAAACCTTGTTTACCAGGTCGCTGTGTTTCCCCCTCATGGACCTGTTTGGAGTAAATATCCGGCATTAATATCCACACACAGATCTTTTGCCAGAGGATTATTGAACATTAATTACATTAGCATTTTCCCTCTGACAACAAGGTGGCTTCTTATCTGTGATCTTCAAACTGCGACTGGGAACTATTGATCTGGGCCATGTTGTCATTCAGATGATAATTAGGAGCAGGTGAGAGGTCAGCCTCCAATCCGTTTGAATATCTGGATGAGAGTTCCTCAAGGACAATGGGAGCCGCAGGATGCCACCACTCTGTCGAGCCCCGCGTGTCTCTATGCACCTAAGTTCATTATACAAATTGTCTAATTAATTCCTACATTCCAGCAGAGTGGCCCAACAATCAATAGAGAAAAAAACACTGGGAGAAGAGCCCAGTCTGAGCCCAGAGTAGAGTTACAGTTGAAGCTGAAGGTGAAGCACCTGCAGCAAGGTTAAACTCTGACCTTTGACTTTAAAGAAAACAGCAAAAAGCTTCAGGTTGACAGTTTACTGGGAAAAATGCAAGTTGCTGTTACAAAGCTAAAGAGGACACTCCCTATTAGTGCAGTGGAGGTATAACAGGTGTGAGTGCACGTTTTATTTTGTGGCTAACTTTCTTGACCATCTTATCTTCCTGAATAGAACACTATTAACATTCATCTATAGAAATTCTACACTAACAACATACTGTGAATGTGCCATAGCTGTAGGAGTAGCGCTATCACAGGTTGGCCTTATCTATAATTAAAACTGTATTTTAAGGACATGCAAATGGAGATATTAACAGACCTAACATATATCCTTCTCAGTGTGGTGGGGACACAGTTCAAAAGAATCGTTTTACAGAGACCCTGCTTTGCAAAAAGTAGCTCAATGTATTCTTTTTCATGAGTAAATAAAGGTAATCTCCATGGGTGCATTAAATTCTGTCACCGCTGCATTTATGTTATCGTTAATGCGATGAATAATTCCGTTTGTACACTGCAAAAGTGCTTACAGCAGAACTTTTGTAAGAATCAACAGAGCAAATTGTGTAAGAAATTCCTAAATGGTCTTGTTCGGAGTGTGTAAGTGTGGAAAAGATCTTCGGCCTCTCAGCGTTAGGTACCAAGCCGTGGCACCGCATGCTCGACCACTTTAGAACAATGGCTTGTTAATCTGCTGTTCAAAGGAAACCGGAGCAGAGCAAGACAACAGATGTTCCTCTGGTGAAAGTTTCCAAAAGTACAGATAAGCACTGGATATAAAAGAGAAGCGGCTGGTTTTAGTCTGTAAATTCTTATTGCCTGTAAATTGTAACATAAAGAGCCTGTGGTCCTGTTAGTCAGACACTGTCGCTACAGGAAATCACTTATCGTGGTTTCTGTTAACATGTTGCAATGTAAATGAACAGCTAAACTGTGCTTGATCCAAATGTGCAAATGCAAAACATAAATGTAAATCAGTGTGTGTGTGCATGTGTGTGCCTGGGGAGGATGCAGACAAACAATGCAAATATTGCCCCCTTGTGGTTCATGTGCACTCATGGGTGTTGAGGGAAGCTGGCAGCCATCTGGGACAGGACAGCAGAGACACGGTAGGACCTGGTATAGCTTGATTTCAGGACATAAAAATAAAGGTTGGAGCGGTAGAGGAGGGGCTTTTTTAACTGAGTCTGGTATCATGTTGGAATCATGAGTGACATGAGGGGAAAATCGTGGTTATTACGTTTTGTATGACGTGGAAAATGTTTAGGAAATGAATGATTTCTTTGTGCAACCAAACCCCCAGATTAACTGCATTCCCTTCTCATACCCACATCTCTTTATCTCTCTCTCCCTCTCTCTGCCGTCTCTCTCTCTTTCTCTCATTAGAGCAGAGTCAATTTCAATGTCACTTAAAGTCACGGCTGTAATTTATTGGCTCCTTAATACTGACAGACAAAGGTCGTGAGCAGCGCTGTGAGGCGTTCTATCAGGTTTATCTGTGCAGGTCATTAACCTTGACCTGGTGTAAATGCACTTCAGTCCAGGAAGCTCCCCCGTTCTGCATGTGCACGTTTCCATGCCCCCAAGAAGTTCCTCCCTGCGACAGCCACTCACGCCACTGCCCTGTTAGCTCAAGTGCTTTAAACTTGCCTTAATTGTCATATGGCAGCCAACGCAGCTTTCTTAATTGATCTGACCTTTCACAGTGCTTTCTAATTTCCAATCCCGCTTTCATTGTTCCATCTGGCACTTTTAAAACGACATCTGCTTGACTGTACTTTACCCGGTGATCTCTGCACAGATATTTTTAAACTTAATGTATGCTTCAACAGATGTTAGTTTTTATAGGTGCGCGAGAAGCTACACTGCACTCTCGACACCAGCCCGCGTCCATAATACTTCCCCTCAACAATTCAAATATTGACACCAGAAATTACAAGCCAGGTTGCCAGCAAGCTCTACGCTATTATGTTGGGTTTCTTGTTTTTGTTCCCTATTAGCTAAACATCAACTCCAGCACAGCCTTCTCTAATCACAGCCCATAAATAAAACATTAGCTTTCAGTTTATGAACAAATAAAACTATTTTGTTGCCATTCAGAGTTCAGTTTTGCAAAGATGATGTCAGTGAGAAGGCAGGGATATTTGTTTAATAAATAATAAGCTGAATGTGAGCATTGTTCACTGTGGACACTGAGAGGAAAGCAGCTCCCTCTCTTGCTGTAATATGGCTGCTACTCAGATCTTTTCCGACGGAATCTCTATCAGGAATGTTAAAATATTCCCTTCACTATCAAGACCATAGACGACCCCTCAAATCGTCTGCATAACAAGCCTCTCTGCAGAACTGTTATTTGTAGATCAGTTCTACCGTAGGGCATCGTATTCTCTGCACGTTCGAGCTGCAATCTTTCCTACCCATACTGTACTAATAATCTTCTCTTTAACCCTTTCCCCTAAACTGCAGCTCTCTGGCTTGTCCTCCCTATCTCCCAACATGGACGACATGTTGTGGACTTCCACATTCCTCCCTTTTGAAAACTTCATTTTCTTCTCTGACATTTTTCCAAGAGATAAATTTCTATAGCCTGTATTTTCATGGGGAAGTGCTCGGAGATGGCTCTACCTGCAGGCAGTTAAATTAGTGCCATATAATTGACTGATTAAACGCTTATTGATTGCTGAGATACGGATGATGGAGACTGAGGATATGGATACTCTTGCCCTTGCGTTTTACACTGCCCTCTGTTCACGAGGCAGCAAAATACACACTAAGCCAAAGAGAAACTGATCCCTGACTGAAAAAAAATCCTGACTGGTGCTACATTTTGAGGACTGAGGGTTGAACTTTTATCAAGACTGCTGAGAATTCATCAGCAGCCCGTTGCACCAGCTCTACGTAAGTTCTCTCTTAAGTTAGGGTGCAAAGTCCACACTAAACAATACGTTGAAACTAGTTAGTTGATAGTAGTGATACTATAACTGTGTTGGTGTTTGGTTGCACCACAGAGACGTTGATGTTCATCTTAGCTACTCTGGCGTAAAGTCCACACTAACCAAAATGCTGTTGCAGAAAATGACGTTTTCACTTCCTGTGGCCAATAACATTACCACGTTGTCTCTCGTGCCCAATTGTCTTTGAACACTTTGCTACAAATAGCTAACGCCAATCACCAAATCACCAAACAACAACAAAAAGGTACGGAAACTAGGATAAAGCATTATGACTAGGCGATAAATACAACCTTAATCTACAGCTAGTGCTAAATAACAACAGTGACATCGAGTGGTGAACCTGTACAACATAGTGTAATATGACGGCAGATGAAATTGTAACGTTATAACAAACATGTAATGATAGCCTACACTGGCAAACTGTTATGAATTATTAGTTGTTAATTAGAAAGTATCTAATCCTATATATTTTGATTGCTGGTATATTTTTTTCCTTTCATTTGATCTCACCTTTCAAAACGATGCACCACGCATTATTACACTATTATACGTTATTTTACGGAGGACTTTACACCTACTAAGGGCTAGGTGTAACATTTAAGTTGTAACTTCTGCCTACGTTGGAACTATTTCATCTGGTGCAACCATTAAAATGTTAGTAGCGCGTAAACTCCGACCTAAGATAGAAATTACGTTCAAACTAAGCTACATTTGAATTTACACATAGCTGGTGCAACCCAGCGCTGGACTCTAACTTTTTCTGAGCAGCCACTTTAATAAATGCATACCATAAATTAAATGTATTGTGCTTGTACAATTTTCTGTCTGTTTGATAACTAAATAGGGCAGTGTTTGGTAGTCTCACAGGGCTTTAGGAGACAGGGATTGACATGCGGCAGCCTCAAGGTCAGAGTCTGCTGCTCCCCTGAAAGCCTCTAGCCACTGATAGACACGTCTTCCCTCCTGAGCCGTGCTGGAGCGAACACACCACAGAACATCTGTTCGCAAACAGCCCTGATGGAGCCGTACTGACACCAAACGCGCACCCGCCGCCTGCACCCCACCACCCAATTCCCCGGCTGGGGCCAGATGGTGGCCAGCGCTGCCGCTCCCTCCTCTCCGTCGTCCAGGACAAATCATGAGGAAGAATGGCCTGCAGGTACCGCCCCAGGCAGGCCTGTGCCACTCACCGCTGACCAACCTCTGGTGGCTTCCAATGTTCCCTCCTGTCAAAAGACAAATTGTCCAACAGACTGCTCTTTTATGAATTCACCCCGCGGTCCATTTCTCAAAAGAGGTTAAGGAAAATCCTTGGCCTGAGCTGCTCAACTTTGAGACAGAACTCTGTTCTCTGAAAAGTTAAGAGGCCTGGAGACAGTGCAAACCAAGAGATCCAGGAAGGGGGCGGGGGGTTGGGAGGGCGATAGTTTCTCCACAATGGCCGATTGTTAATCTGAGTCCAACTGGCACAGACACCTCGCTACCATCCTCTGTGTTTGACCTCTGAATTATGTGCTCTGCTGCCATCATAAATAGGAACTTAGGTGAGGAAGAAAAGAGAACATTAGAAAACCAATTTTTCAGAAAGTCCCAGACAGTTTAAAACAGCAAAGCAAATTACTGGAAAATAAAATACAGACTATTCCCATCTTCTGGCATTTAGTGTCAGTGTGGAGAAGCTGAGCCTAAAATTTGAAAAGGATAAACACAAATGACTGAGGTTAACCACTAACACTGCTTCAATTTCTTCTACTGTGCAAAAACACGAAGACATATGCACACAGACACACACATCAATCATCAAACAACAACCAAAATCATCTCATCATCATAAAAACCAGTTGTTCTGTTCTGTGATTCAGCAGCTGCTGATGTGCTTTTCTCTGGTTGCCTTCATGTGATTGTGGGTGATTTCTCTGTGCTGGATCTCACTTTAAGAGAGGGCTGGACTATTTCAGCTCTGAAGTCATCTTTTTACAGGTGACCCGGTTAGGAATGCCACCACAGATCAGGGATAAGTGTGATTAATCTCCACTGACATTCTTATGGCACCTTTTACACAGCTTTTCATCTTGAGGCTGCACAGGAGAGATGTGTGGGAAACAATATATCTCTAATGACAGTAAAAATCTGCCTCATGGATAACTGCAATATCTGCTCATTTAGCCTTAGTGCTATTTTTGGGGTTACCTTAGGTTTGCTCTAGTTACAGTTCCCACTAATATCCCTGCTGGATATTCTGAGAGAGCTGTAGATCAAATAGATGAGATTTTCTTTCACCATTGTGTCATGGCGCAAATTAGGCTTTACATACGTACGTACAACTGCTTGGATGTTTACATTATGCATAATGGCTACCATGGCATTTACCCTGGCAGTTTATTCTTTATGCTATACTTACAGTATAATGTGGGCCCAGGCAGGTTTTTAATAGGTCACAAGGTAGATCAGAATAGGGAAAACATACCCATTAATGATTTGTCAAACTGTCACAGTGGCAGCCTGTATTCCCCTGAACAAGACTTTTAAAAAACAATCCTCTTGGTACAACTCAAATAAAAATTAAGCACCTCTACTCTTCATTTTACTCAGGACTCAGGCTCGTAAATACGCTGAACATTGACCAGGCACTTTAAAACTTATCACAGACCGGCAACAACTCTGAAAAGCTAATACTACTACTACACATACAAGTACTTCTAGGGTTAGTTCAAACCAATATCACAAAACATGTTTCCCACTTACCACTTGTGGTTTGTAGTCATGGAGATAGTTGTGGTTTTGTCTGTTGAGATTGCTGAGATTATTGCTAAGAATGAATGGTATTTAATTTGTTGTGCTTTAAACATCAGAAAATTACATGTTTAAAACCCAACAGTGACACGTCTTTCCAGAAACAATGTCCCCGTTAACTCTGGATAATCCACAGACCTCAAAGTCAACACTTTTCAATGAGAATTTTTAAAAAAACAAAAAAAACAGTGAAAGCAAGTTCTGTGAATTTTCCGGAGTAACAGGGACATTGTTTCTAAAAAGAACCCTCATTGGTGCGTTAAGTCATTTTTAAATACTGTGCCAAAAAACTAAATTCAGTTCATCCCTGTTTTATTAAGGTGGCGGCAGAAGTCTCAAGACCTCGCCAAATAAAACCATTACTGTCTGTCTGTCTAGATACTATTGGGGTAACATGGGAAAATATGTCTTTTTGTGAATTAGGTGATCTGACCCTTCTGTTTTTTTTTTCATTGTCAACAAATCCCATGAAAAAGCTAAACCAACAATCCGCTAGTCTGTCTTTTAATACTTTAAAAAAGTAATAATGAGTCTTGAAAACAGGTGACAAATATACAGGTTAATTTTTTTTAAAAGCCTCCGTAATTCCCTAAAACAGCTGGACACTGTAGTTTTTTATCAAATGCTACTCAAGCAGGAGTAAATGGTGCATTTGTTGGGGACTATTTTCAGCTGTGGATTAATACACACTTGGTGGTCTAGTGAGTATTTACAGCATTAGGACAGTGTGCGACCCAAAATAAACTGTACATGTGTTCGTCATTTCACCCAGGGCAACAGTGTGGCTCATTGATACGCTCTTGATATTTATTGGACAACAATGGAGCTCTATGGAACAGAGGAATAAGATATATCAGGCTTTGGCTACACCGGCAATACTTGTTAGAACAATCAATTTATCGTTGGTTTTGATTTTTTTCATGGGTTTGTTGACAATGATAATAATAATAATAATAATATAGAACATCACCAGACTTATCCTTTAAAGCACCTCTCAGATTTACTATTCTGTACCTTTGTCAATCTTGCTTTGGACCATTTATTTAGCATTTTTACTGTGTGTACTGCTTTAACTCATATTTGAATTAAGATTTTTTAGTAGTTTAAGTAGAAAAAGGATAGAAAAAAAAACTGGTTTTACAGTGGAGCATTAATAAGAAATAAACTTCAAGTTTCCCAGTAGTTCCCAGAAGTGCTGAGCTAATCCATTTTAAGATTAATTGGAAAACAATAATATCAACATATTTATAAAACATGTCTGTATCCTGACTAAAGCAAACGTCGTGACAAGCCAAGATAACAATTGGTGTATTACTGGTGCGGATATATTCAGATGACAACATACGTATGTGGGAAAAGCCAATATCAGCTCATCATATACTGTAAGTCATCTCAGCTGTGTTGGGTTCCAATAATGTTTGTAGCTCAATGACACATGAGTTCAGCCACTACACGATCAAACACTTCTCTCTCAGCTCCACCCAGAGCACAGCCAGCTGCCTGGAAACATTTGAACTAATATTTACACCACTTAAGAAGTTCCATAAACATCAAATATCAAGTCGAACACTATCAAAAAGCCTCACAAGGGCTCTTAATGAGTAGATATGACTAAATACGGTAAGCTGCTGCATCATCGGGATGACTCTATGATTTTTGAACGGCTTCTATCGAGATATGAACCCATTCAGCTCTGCTATTTCCTGAGCAACACTTCAAGCATGTTTACAGTAAAACCAGGGCCCTCCAGACCCAGGAGCGCACTTGACCGTGTGATGCAGTCTCTGAGAGCGAGGTAAAAAACATCTTGAACTAAGCAGGCCCCTACGGCGAAAGATCTCCACCAAATTGCACTGGTGTTATTCATTGAGATTGCGCTAATTAAAGCCGTGCTTCATGGAGGGGGGGGGGTGTATTTCTCGAAGCACTCACAAGCTTAATGGTGCAAAGAATATCAACCTGATGAGTACATTCCTACTACAGGTATGTATCCCGACTGCCAGCAGCACTGTCAGCCAAATAGCAATTTAGCACTCTACTACAAGTGTTTACACTGCACTTTGACACTACGACTTTTTAAATGTACCTTGCTGTTTTTTAATATTCAGTGTATTTACATCATGAGGGTGAATTTGAAAACTTGCAAAAGGTTCGTTAAGCCTGTATGGTTTCAGCTGGAGCGCTCCAGGGGCCGTAGTGTGAGCTGGTCCCTGTAGAGCTGTGGCTGAAGCCCACTTGCTGTGAGAGTGGAGCCAGTTGGCGCTGCAGGGAGGGCAGGGATAAAGTGAGGGTGCGGGTTGGAAGGGGTTGGAGGAGGGGGGGCTTGCTCCTCTGCCTTCAATCCCACATGATCTCACTGGTCCTGGAGAGTATATCAGGCAAAAGCAGCGTGATCATTAAATGCCCATGCTGCAAATCTTTTTAATTATTCTCCTTCCTCCCTAGCCTTTTAATGAGAGGAGTATCCACAGATAATGCGGGTAATTGGACAATGGGATTCACTCATTCAATTATTGACCACTGAATCTGCTCAGGAGCTGATGGGTAATTCTCATGCTCGGCTCTGGCTCCGGGGCTCAGCGTTTAGCATCCTGCTAAAAAACCAAAGAACGCTACTTCTGGTGGATTGTATGTCGTTTAAATCCATTTTCTGGACTCTGTCCAAAAAGCATACTGCATTATAATTAGTCTGAACCATGAAAGGGTTAGATCTAAATACTGTGTGGCAGGCCTATCCATAAAATCTTGCTAAGTAACCTCTGGTCTGTGATGCTGGCCTTTGCGCATATATATATGCACTTCCACATATTGCCATTTTCAGTGGGAGACATATGTTGAGTAATAGGCCTTTGTTTGAAATCCGTTGAAATCGGAGATGAGTGTGTAGAAGTCATCTTAATGGTCTGCTCTGAATCTGGCAGAACAATCCAGCTGCATTCAGAATGTTCACTGGAATGGCATTAAAGGGAAACTCCGGTATTTTTAAACACGGGCCCTACTTCTACAAATTTTGGGGTCAAAATGACTAATACGTACCAAAAGTTTTGGAACTGGCCCAGTAGATCGCCTCCACTGGCATCCACAAACGGGCTGCAATGGCTGCAACATAATTCTTCAATTGCGCCCATGAAAAGTCTATCCACTAAAAGTGCTTGCTTTTGCCACTGACAGGCTCAGATTGTTATTCGAAGTGTCTGACAACATTATGGAAAGGATCCCTACAGAGACAGACCGTTTTGTTAAAGATTAAGATCCTTTTTGTTTAACCACAAACAGAAGTCTCGCTCAAGGAAAAGTCTCGCTTTTAGTGGACGTACTTTTCACAAGTGCAGTTGCCCCAAAGGATTACATTGCAGCCATTGCAGCCCGTTCGTGGATGTCGGCGGAGGCGATCTACTGAACCAATTCCAAAACTTTTGGTATTAGTATTAGTAATGGTATAAGTATTAGTCATTTAGACCCCAACATTAGTAAAAAAAAATAGGGCCCAGGTTTAAAAATACCAGAGTTTCCCTTTAAATGTCCATGATGAGAGGTGGTGGTCATTAAAGAAATAGTTCAACATTTCCGCTCTCATGCTGAGCGTTAGATGAAAAGATTAATACCAAATTTGTAATTGGGAGTGGTATCAATCATGCATATTCCCCAAAATGTCACACCATTCCTTTAAGTAGTTAAAAAAAAGAAATATTTTTTAGTCAGTTAGTGTTCGGTGGAGGTAAATTATCTTCGTTTCACACCACACAAACCCAGATCTCATGTAGGCCTACAGTTGCTTCTTTAGACAGGTATTTGCTGTTTATCCCAGTTGACATGGGATTACAAGTAGAAGAGTAAACACTGTATTCCCAGCTAAAAAAAAAAAAAACAATAAGGCAACTACTTCCCCCCCATCTGGACCCCTGCTTAATGCTCAATTGAAAAAAGCCAGTCTCTGGATAAAGGGCTTCTCCAGTTTGAGTGAATTTCAAACCTGAAGGCAAAATCTACAAACCACAGCGGAAACCCTAGAGAGTGGGAGAATTCCCCCACTGATCATCCAATTTGGCTGATAGCAGTGTGTGTGTAGAGAAAAAAAAAAGAAGAAAAACAGGGAGAAGAAGGAGAAAAAATATCTCACAGGAATCTTCCATCACCCTGCTTATTTGCAGCGGCCCACATTGATCCAGCACATTAATCATGAGCAGACAAACAGCATGTTGTGTCTGTTGGTAATTGTGACTCTCAACCATACTTAGCCTATAGCTACTCTCAACACGAGCTGATAAACCACTCTATTACTACAGCACAATGTAGGACACGTTCCGTCAATGGCAGCTTGAGAGCAAAGAGCTTCCTGCAGCAATATCACAAAAGGCAGTTTATCTGTGCTCAGTAATGGAATAACACACATTCTACCGAGGAGAAGTCAAGATATTTTCTCAGTGGCATTGCTCTATTAGAAGAAACTGGTGGAAACATATTTTTACACTGGGAGAAAGGGGCTTGCTACTGCTAGCTTTCCAGCACAGCGCTCGCGTTAACAGCCCCCCCACCCCACCCACTCCACTTGTGAAATTCACACCTCCAGCTAGAGTCATTATCATAATTGTTACCAAATACTGTAACTCCCGAGTTTTAATTGCAACACCATTAATTTCCAATCTGAACGATTCCCCTGCACAGACAATTTCATTTCCAAATTGACATCCCCACTCAAATGATTTCATATAAACACACTGATAAAAAATAATAATATCTCAAGGGCCAAATAGCAAGAAAGAAGGGGGAGAGAAAATGATTTCAATATGGTTTAGAGGCAGGCAAATTGTATCAAGAACTAGTCACGGTTACTCCTCCAAGGCTTTAAAACAAATATGCCCTTCAACTGACGCGTTATCATCGTCTCCGCACTGCAAATAAACTATGCCTTGCCTCATTTCTTTTCAAGATAAAAGACCAGTCGTTTGGGCATAATGGTCAGGGCCAACAAAATGAAATAATAAACCATTCATTAAATCAAGCACACAAGTGGTAACTTTTCTAATAAAAGATTCTGAAAGTTTAATTAATAGCAGTCGTTAGCGCTCGTTTAAAACTTATCGATTTAAACATAACAATATGTTAAAATAATGTATCCTGCAACAGTCATCACCCCTCCCTCGGCGGGGCCCCTGCTCACACCACATTGTAATCAACAGATTGTTAGACATGCATTTTCTGGGCCACTGACAAACCCTGATGTATGGGGTCGAAGGGAGCGTTCGCAATCTATCCATTGCTGCAATTTATTATCTTATTTTAATTGTATACACAAACATTGAGGTGATTTAGGTGACATGGTGGAAAGATGAAATCCGTTTATATTAAAAGGGTTGCTCACCCCTGGAGCCCACTGCCAGCAACACCTTTCAATGACTGCTTTTAACAACATGGTTATTGTTTTATTGATCAGGGTTTTATTACAGATTTGACACCCATGTTATGTGTTAATCGAACCGCATATAATTTTTTGACACATATTTTACGAGATTATGACTGCAATTAATTTAATAACTATTATTTTTTTTGTGATTTCAGTCTTAACGAGGTTTGTGGGAGAGTGCTCCATTCGTCTTGGCCGTGTTGTCACTCATGCACTCTCCGGCACGGTGGCGCAGTGCATGACCTTAATGGAAGCCACAGAAATGGCCAATTGAGCTAGCGTCCGCACTCCCCAGCTCATTGCGGAGCCACCTTCTTTTGTTCTAGGAAGTGATATCACTATTAAGGAAGCCATTCATAGCCATATAATTCCTCCTTTCTACACTTAAACGCTCCGAGCTTATGGGAAAATTATACAACTCAGCCTTTGCTCAAAAGTACTTTGAGGATGTGTCATTTTTCAGGCAGTGCACGTTTAACCTGGGAGGGAAAAAAAATAACCATTTTCTGCAATGTGAAGAAGGATTAATATCTTTTCTTAAAACACAAATTATGCAACATTGGCTTTACACACAGTAAATCAGGAAAACATGGACGCCTGCTGACGGTACGTGGGCAGTTAAAGCAGGACAGGGGGACAGGGAACATAACAGTGTGTCAAGCTGAGATAAAGCTCACGCATCTATAAAGGCCGACACAGAACGGGGCCACTGTTGGTCAATAGCCTCCATCTGTGTCTCCTCTCATCTCTAAGAAGTGCACATCTGCTGAATGTGGCACAATTTATCTATCAGACGAATTATTAATTAATAGTTCATCCCATCCTGTATAATTGAGGACAGATCTGGAATGCCATTAGCTGTGATAATAAAGAGAGCGATACCTCCCGCCCACCTGAGCACACGGGAAAAGAGCCTCCTCTGCTCTGGTTCTTTGTGGCCTTGTCAGCAAATGTATTCTTTTGCACTGAGCAGTAGTTAACAACTTATAGGTTTGTCAAACCAATTTCATTCTTTTTAAATCTTCATAGCAATTATCTTTTTGCATAATCAGTTTCAAGACCTTGGGGGTCTACTGGGTCTTGTAACGTCTTTAAAATAATTGTTCAGATAGTAATTTGAAGTTTTGTGGAAATTGCTTAATAATCAGATCCCAAAGTCAATATTTGGCTGAGGAACTAAGTTGTAGATGGAAAAGACTTCATGGGGCGTCGACAGAAAAGAGGACCAGCTAAAAATAAAATGACATCAGAAGTTGGAGCCAACTCAACATAAAAGCATGCGTGTGTGTGTGTATGCTCGGATGTTCGAGTGTGCGTAGATGTGTGTGTCTGCTTGCGCGCTCATGGCTAGCGAGTGTCCACGTGTGTTCACATTACACTGTAGTTCATGTGTGTGTGCGACAGAGAGTTAAGCTGTACAGGTGCACATCCAGGTTTCCGGAGACAATGTGCAGATAAAGTCGACGCATTTGAACTCGTTTTCATTTTCCATTTTAACACGCCATCAAAAGAAACACAAAGTCAGAAAGATATCAGTGGGAATAAAAGCTATATTATCATGAAAAATTAACAGCTGTTGTGGACCTAACACAGCGGTTATCTACTTTGAGCATTTGAAAGATATCCAACTTAAAGGGAGGGGGCACGGATTTTATGTTTGTCCCAATTACCCTTGTAATGAGATGTATCTGAGTCTGTAGTAATGACAGTAATGAGAAAGATAAAATGACAATGTGTAAAAACAGAGCTGGCATATCAATGACTCGCCAGGCCGAGCTCTCCGTCTGATGTACGCAGGGACAAAGGAAGTACAAGATCCACGATCACCAACAGCAAGGACAAATAAAAGAAAATACAGGTCTAACATGGTGCTCCCCTTGACTCCTAAAGTATATATGAATCACTACCCTTATTATCACTCTGACACAGCAAGGAGCTTTGCTTTATGAATGCTACTTAAGGAGCATCTCATAATGTGCACTGACTAAACCCAATCATAATCTGTCTTACCCAATAACAACAAGACAATGCTTTACAGAAAACGTCTGATGTCATATCATCATTACACTAATAGCAAAAGCCCAGGCTACTCTTAGCCCCACCCAATTAGTCATTTTAAACGGCTTATTGGTGAGAAGGCATCAATGATCAATTCAAGCATTTAGCCTGTGGAGCAGGGCTTGAGTCGGTGCCAACATTGATTATCTGAAGGAGCAAATTGGTCCGTAATAATGGGTATTCCTCATGATGCCTGTGTGAAGCTGCGAGGACTGTTCATTTTGTACAAATGCTGTACTGATGCTTTTCTTTAATTTCAGCATAAAAGTAAAGCTCAGGTTTTATCATTATTTATACCAGTTATTGTTCTTGTGCCACTTTCTTAATATTTAAAACTTTATATATATTTAAGATGCATGTAACCATCTTTCATGTAATACTTACTCTTCATGTTACCCTGTAATTCAGTTAATTCAGTTATAGTTAAAGAACTAATCAATATTTTTATATTAACAATGGATGCTTGTAGTAACAAACCCATAGTGACACCCATATCACTCCACTCTGCAGCTTGCCTCGGTTCTTTGGGCATTTTAGCGTCTTTCAGCTCATTGTTTTGGTTTTACAGCCCACCGTCAGTCTCACTGTCTCAGCCTCTTTTCCAGCAGCAAACAGTTTTCAGTAAAAAAAACAAAAAAAAAACAACAACAACAACAAAAACAAATTAGACAAAGTTAGCGACTAGCTAATAAACTAGCTAGTGGAGAATTTAGCAGCTAAAGAGGTGGATATCCCCCCTAAGAAGCTAACAGAGCTAAAAGGAGAGTGAATATTAAACTTACATTTTGGCAAGTGTCCAGAAACACCACTCCAAATGAATGATAATGTTGCTATGTCTGTTGGATGTGTCAGGCAATGTTTGCTAACACGTTAGTCATACCAACTTTGTTCGGAGATAATGTGTCAAAGTTGTGTTTTGAACTTGCTCTGCTACGAAGTGGCCAAAATGTTTTATTAATGCTGCTTCAGGCGTTCATTTTAATTTAATCTGATACTGATAAATACAGTAAGGCTAAATACCAAACCTTCTATCCTTTATTTTTGTTTGCAGACCTAAATGTGTCAAAGTATCAAAGACTGTCAAGTACTGAAAGCTGGCATCGAATGTTTGGTCAGATTCGTAATCTTCTTTACTTTCATTATTTCAACAAATAGTCCCTGATTTGAATCAAAATGATGCAAGTTTTAAAATAAATATTTTATTAAGGCTAAAAATCTTGTATAGAAAAGTTTAGTAAGG
Source organism: Maccullochella peelii (assembly GCA_002120245.1). Taxonomy (NCBI): domain Eukaryota; kingdom Metazoa; phylum Chordata; class Actinopteri; order Centrarchiformes; family Percichthyidae; genus Maccullochella; species Maccullochella peelii. The sequence continues at coordinate 36,957 of LKNJ01001182.1, forward strand.
TACTAAAAAAGTTCTGTTTTTGGTATCAGTTCCAACACTGTATTAAAAAATGCCAAACGATACCCAGCCCAAGTTATAAGTAAGTTAGTAAGTTATACATCTACTGTATAGTGCTACAGCCACGCTACTGTTTTTAAAGATATATTCTTAAAAATATAATGAAGCATATTCTAATAATATTCACAAATGTAAGTCACAAATGTAACAAAGCCTCATTAATCAACCAAACACTTTTTAGGTTTACCATTATTTGATCACTGTTGATATCCAGCGTGATACAATAAGACCTCAGACATTAACGAACCTTTCAGCAATTCAAATTAAATACAGAATATTGACTGAGGAAAATGAAATAGATGGCCTGAAACCAGTATAGAAGCTCTGAAATAAGAGCAATACAGCCTAAATGTTAATAGAAAAAAATCTATTTAGCCTTTTAGTGGGTTGAATAACTTCAAGGCTTTTGACGAACACCCCATGGATCATCAGGAGGTCCCAGGTGGGACTGTTGCCTCAGGAAACTCTCACTTCCTCCACTGTGGAGAGAATCCCCAGTTGGTTTAAGTCATATACTGTTAGACGCCAAAGAATCCAATTTACCCCATTCCCATACTTCTTTGATTTCCTTTGCTTTGTAAGGTCATTTATCTGCAATCTTAATTTGGAAACTGTGATTCCTTCCCTTTGTGACAAGCAGCAGGAGCCTCACCCC
>LKNJ01001182.1:37685-103762 GCA_002120245.1 Maccullochella peelii
CCCCCCCCCCCCCCGCTCAGCTGTCATAAAGGTAGGCAGGTGTCCTTAAAGATGTTGAAAAAATTGAATATAACAGACATGTTCAATTAGAGCAAAATTATCTTGAAAATGAATTATTGTGTTCTTAATGAGTTAAGCAGAAACACTCCCCAGAGCAACACAAGGTGAGCTCTGCTTTAAGGTACAGCACTTTAAGTGGATCAGAACAAACTGCTCCACAGTAAACTCTGTGGTAGTTAATGAAAACCATGAGTAACTGCTGAGATGTATACTCTCAAAGTTCTTGCCAAATGTGTCTTACCAATAATAGAGTTTCTCTGATTTTATATTTCATCCCTTCTCCAGCACCAGCTCGGTTTCTCAGAGGTGATTTTTCAGGATTATCACCTAATCCTGTAAGGAAATAGCTATTGAAGGCAAGTGTTCCCGTCTCTTGCGCTCAAATTTGTCAGAAACTTCAGTCAGTTAATACAAAGAATCCCTGGAAATGTTAAGAGAACCATTATCTAGAAATAAAAAATTTTTTTACAGCAAATTCAGACCATTTATAATCTAAACTAAGCCGTTAGACCATCAGACAATATTTTGGTTCTGCCAATCCTTAGTGCAGCAATTATCTGTCAGTAGAGCACAAACACATTTATTTGATGACTGATATTTACTGTCTGATGCATTAAATATGTCTGCTGTCATTTGTTTGTTTTTATTGCAAATAAAGAAATAAATTGTTGTCCAGCGTGTTGTGATTTAAAAATGAAATTATTTAGTAATTATTATTAAGTAATAATAATTCAAGCATTAGCATGGACCTGCCTGTCAAACCGTATAGTCATTATTGAACATATATCAAATACTCCAAATGTTTGTTTTCCTATCCCTTCATATTTTGCACCTTTTATCTATCTGATGACACTGACATCTGCCTATAAGAATACACTCAGCTCACCAGGGTTAACCATTTGTAAAAAAAAAAAAAAAAAAAAAAGGGAGAGTGAATATGACATCAAATGTCGTCTTCCCTTTGTCTGAGCCAGCCTCAAGGTGACATGGCAGTCTGCTCTCATCACCAGAGCCAACTATGACACTTATTCTCCGTGGAACTCATTAAGGGGCAAAGGGGACCTCTGCACCGGCAGCATGTTCAACAAATTTTACTTAAACCAAAAAAAAAAAAAGACACAATTCACAATTTCCATTTAGTTCCACAAAACACCTGCCACGACCACACACATGCATGAAGTAAATGTGAAGTTGCCCTTCCAAGGTGATCCGGACTAGAATTCGAGGAAAACTACTTTCTGTAAGACTTTCACATGGTTGAATTTTGCCTTGATGCTGCGTTTAATGTTAATATTTTGTGTTAAAACAACCAGTCAGCTGATAGACATTTCAGGTAGGACATATGGGATGAGTCAATATAAATTGCAGCTGCAGTGTGTTAAATGTAGACAGATTGAATTTAATTGAATTGAGCAACTTCTGATTCCATCTTTTGACATAGGTTGTGCTAAAATGTTAGCATTGAGCTGTATTTACACCCAAATACTGACTTGATTTCTATACATTACTAAGAATAAGGTATTGCACTTTGAGTTTTTTGATATTTGAGTTCATTGACCCAAAGGAATCGTGGTAGCCTAGAAGCTAACGGGAAATAAACATTGTTGGTGTTGTTGCCATTGTTTTCCATGTGGATGAATTTATAAATCCTTGTAATGCAAGCTATACTGTATGACTGGTGTTTTAGCTGCATTGAAGCATTTTTCACATTAATGTAGCAAAACAAAAAGTAGTTCTATCAGCATTTGTGGCTATGCTGCTCTTCATTATCAAACACAACACTCCGGTTCACCTTCTGACTTTTGTAGCACATGAGCAGGATCAAAACACCAAGAGAAATCTGACTAAAGCATAGGCTATACACGCAAAGCGTAATTCAAAACATGATGACCCAGCTCTGCTAACGGAGTACCGTGCCTTGGTGTGGTTAGAACCAAAGTGTCATCACTTCATATTTGTGGTCTCTCCACTCAACAACAACAATCAAGATCCCAAAAAATTGGTTAATTCCTTTGAAAGGAAATTACGATGAAGAAGATGGAGTAACAGGTTCACCCCGGAGCCACAAACAGCGCATAAACACAGTAAGGCTGAAGCTGTGATTAGAAGCAGGGTTGGATGTGTGTGAGTACCTGTTTACAACTGTAAATAATGGAGTGGACTGTAAGTTCAAGGAAAGGGGTCAGAAAGCTTTCACTTAGATCTAGTGTAATTTGTACCTGAACTTGATCTCTGGCTGTCATTTCGCTCTACATTAGGAGAAGCTGTAATGGGGTGGAGTGTCAGCCACTGTGACCGGCCGCACAGCTCATTTCACAGCGAGCACATTTCCATGGGAGACAAATTAACCACGCAACCCGCTGGACCTCAGTGACGGCGTGATTGACGTTGACCAATAAAACAAAACCTGCTGTGTCTGTGAGAAACAACAAGACCACAGAGAAGAAATATGGTGTTGTCACATTATCACCGAGGCCTTCTAAAGAACACAAGAGCATAATGTTGATTTGTCATCGTATCACCATCACAACACAAAGAAAATTAAAGGAGGAGGAAGAAGGAAAGCACTAGAAACTCTCTGTGGAAGTTCTCTTCAGGAGTTATATTTACACTGAGTGCAGCATAGTGGGAGCTCAGTAGACAAATACTCTCACATCTTAATTTTTCAATTAGCATGGCTCTTGTTCTCTAAACATATGCAAACACAGCAGGGCGTCTATTAAAATGCAACTCTAGTGTTGAGCCTAATTAGAGTAAATTGGTTGGCTTGTATTCGGAGAAATTTGAATGCAGCTCGCTACCCATGTTTCACCGCGTGTTTCGCCCCAACAAACAAACTGGCACTGGCTGCTTCATGCATATGTTCAGCAGACTCACAGCCTTGAAGGAGTGACTGAGCTGCCGTGCGCGCATGAGTGAATGTGTATCTAAATGTGTGCTATGTTGTCCTTTCTTTACAATAACCAGTATCTGCCAAATATTTTAATATAGCCTGAAAAACAGTGACTTGTCTATCTCTTGTATTATCACTATCACATTACTGTAGCATCACAAAATCTCTTTAAAATGCTTAATAATGCATTTATACAGGGAATTACAGTTTTAATGGGATAATTCCTTTTATTATGTGATGCTCTGCATTTGCCTTTGGCTTCATTATCACTTTATAGAGGGAACTAACTCAAACTAATAAAATGTTGCTGACGTTGTCCTGGTGATGTTTTAATAGGAGCGGATCTCCAGTATTTTTGCCAACGTCACTGGAACATTGGAGAGGCTTACAGTACAGTAGGCAGCAGGCCAAATGGACCCTGTGCAATGCAAAGGATAATTTTTCCTGGGTGCTCTCTGCTTTGCCGAGGTAAACAGCTGCCTCCACAGCTAGGACGAGAAGACTATGTTGCAGCCTGCTGCATGAGAACCTAATGCCGAGAGCTGACGAGTGTGCGAAGACACCGAGCTGTGGTACCACTGTGTTAGACATTGACTCAAGTTGGCCTACAGTTGTGTGCAGCCACATATTTTTGGCTTGAGGTAATCAGGTTTGTCATACGAAGTGCATTTTCTATTTGTGATGCAATGGACCAGATGGCAGATGAAATGACTCTGAGAGCCGACATGAAAGACAAAGAGACAGTAAACACTGCAGAGGAGAGCTCTACATGGGTGAGAGGAGGTAAGTTAATGTGACTCAGATCTGTCGATTAACATCTGAGCATCACTATTGAGTCATTGTGTTTCTTGTAAATCTCTATCTATGATAAAAGTCACTGTTCTGTTCCTGGTACTGAAGCAACAGACCGTTTTCATGGCAGATATTTTGACTTGTCAAATTAGGAAAAGCACAGGTGGAATTGATAACATTAATGATGGCTGCATTCCATTTAGGAGAGCCAGTTCCAGGGCTCTGGTATTGTGCATGCTCACTCAATGGGTCTATTTCACAAGGCTACTCATCACTGTCTTGTGCTACATATTTATAACTTGAGAAATTTAAAAAGTTGCACAGTTTCAGAACAATTTCCCCAACAAATCACATTTTGCAGTAATGGAAAAAATGGATTTTGTCAGCTGCATGCTTACATACATTCTTTAAATTGTGTTGATGTTTTCTGTCACATGGTTCTGATGTGCTGCGAATTCGAGTTTGCATTTTGATTTAAAACATGAAGTGAAATTATCGTCAGATCCACTGCTCAGACTAACCGTGGTGTCTAATGAGTGAGCGTTGCTCAGTGAAACACTGGAACAAAACCTGAAAAATGCATAGTTTGCCTGCAGGCCTTATTTCTCTATCAGCTAATGGTCATGGGCATGGACCAGCTTTACTTCTTACTTCATTAGATAACCCGGGAGCATCATGCTGCTCCTCAACTCAAACACAGCCTACACATAGACGGCACTGATTTGAAATGCGTTTTAACTTGTATTTCAAATACCAATCCTTGCCTTCTTCACTTCTCATTCAATCACTGAGAAATGACAGATAAAAACACAGACAATTCTAAAGAGAGATAAAAGGAAACTTCAAGCTGATGAAAGGTGATAACAGGGGAGACTATTGTGAACTTTGTTATTTCATACACATTAAAAAACAGCTAATAAAATCTTAAAAATGGCCAATACAGCCCTGAGCAACGTCCTTTTGTATCTTTCTTTCAACAATTTAGGTAAGACAAATACAGTTTATTCGACTTTCAGAAATATGTCCAGAGTGTGAATAAATCATTAGGCATTAAATGTTAAATAAAACAGAGAAAGGAATTGTGAAATATTCATTTAGAATAGGTGGTGAAAAAGTAAACAGTCTGCAGCCAGCGCAATAAGTCATAAATATCTATTTTAATCAGATGTTAACAAACAGATACTACTCCTGCACTCTAGAAATTGGTCCACATTCTGTTGTCTGACTTTCTGGAAATACAGTATCTTCCACACATGACGTATAACGTACGCGTCAGGCAGTGTCGTGATCTCGGACCTCGTTGTCTCCCCGATTCGCAGACATTTTCGGTTGCTGTAGGTTAGCTGCTAACTTCTTCTTTGATTCAGCTGCTAACTGCTGCTAGCTGTCCAGTCCTGCTGGCTCCCCCACAGGTGTCGATTCGGCTCTGTTACTGGCTTAAGGGCGGAACAACAATGACCCCCATTCCGTGTTCATACAGTTTATACAGACGGCAAGGCAGAATAATGGTGCAACATTCCCCACCTTGAACAGGCTGTATAAAAGGGGCTTATGTGGTGTCTTAGTGTAAGCCTCCACAAGAAACAAAGCTGTTCTCAGACATCAGGAGACAATGGACAGTTGTCAAGTTTGTGTTAATCAATAATTTCCAATCAATGAATCTTCCTTTGTCATTGTCTGTCTCCCTGTGACTCCTCTCTGGTCGAATTTGTGTTTTCCCAGTGCTGTGTTTCATTTTGTCCACCAGATGCCCTTAGACTTTCCCCTGCCAGTCAAGGTCCTGCCACTCCCATCTGCCTTGCAATCACCTCATTGCCATCACCTGAGCTTCCCTGCTCATCTTCTCACCTGCACCTTGTTCCCTCATCAGGCACTCCCTATTTATACCGCTCCCCTTCATCTGTTCCCTGTTGGTTCATACTGGTTGCCATGTGCTTAGTTTTTGTGTTCGTGTTCTTGTTTTTGGTTATTTTGCTAGTGCTTCTGTCTCCTGAACCTGCCAGTTACCTTTTGCTTACCTGCACCTGCGTGTAAGCTAAAATAACAAATAAATCATTGAGCTTCTTGAGCCTCCTGGTTTGTCTGCATTTTGGTCGTTTTCCCTGCTGCCTGAACTACCCATCTTCACATCCTTACTGATAACTTTCAAGAGTATCCCCAACTAATTAAGCCTGTATTTCAAGTTTCAAGCAATTTGCAGGATAAACACGGTTTGCCAATATATCTGACCGATGGTGGCTTTTTATCAGATCCAGATATTGGCCTTGTGATGGTTATCACACATACGATGTGGAAGTTCTTAGCTGTGCATGGAACTATTCACTTTCTTGCTGAGCGTTAGATGAGAAGATCAATACCACACTGTCTGTCTGTTAAATATGTAGCTAAAGCTAGGAGACGGGTAGCTTAACTTAGCATAAGGACTGGAAACGGGGGCAAAGCTAGCCTGGCTCTGTCCAAAAGTAAAAAATTTGCCCACCAGCACCTTTAAAGCTCACTGATTAACACATTATATTTTGTTTGTTTAATCCGTACTAGAACCGATGTGTGAAGAAGCAATTTGTTGTTTTACAGGGAGTTATGTGCTGGAACTATTTCTTGGCCAGACGAGCAACCTCATAGTGACGACCAGACTTTCGCAATGGGACAGAGCCGCACTAGCCGTTCCCCCTTGCTTTCAGTCTTTATGCTAAGCTAAGCTAAAATACTCCTGGTTCTAGCTTCATATTTAGCGTACACACATGACAGTGGTATCAATCTTCTTATCTAACTCTAAGCAAGAAAAGGGAATAAGCTAACTTCCCAAAATGTTGAACGATACCTTTAGAAAAAAAGCTTCTTAATTATACAGTTAAATATTTTATTTTCATTAATTAATTTCAATTCCAGTAATAAAGCTAATTTTATTCTTTCAAGGCATTTTTCGCAAAGTTTCACTCCTGCTTAATAAATGTTGTGGTTTGCCCGCCATCAGTGCAGCTAACCCTAAAATAATCTCTGAGCTGTAGTGTCTTAGTGATGGCGTAAATGCTCTTTTAAAAGAAATAAACCCTGGACCGTGTTTGCATGCAAATGATCAACTTTGTGGGGATTATTGACTTTAACCTCCACTGCAACAAAGAAATAGCAAAAAGGGTGGAAGTGTACACAGGATCATTGTATCATGTCGTGTCCTATTGTGTCATATTGTATCAGCAGCTTTAGTCCAAAAATATCTGCATATCTGGCCAGTTTGCCCGTTGTCAGTCTTTAGGCCTCTGAGCTCTGTGGTCTTTAAATACTCAAATTGTGCTTGTCAAATAATCAAGATTTACCTGTTGCAAACTGAAGGGTCTTTATTTATTTAACATTTCGTCTCTTGAACAGAAAGGATACTAAGTGAGGCTCAAGTCAACGACCTAAGATTTGGTGCCTCTGCAGAAACTGAGCCCAGGGAGACCGGTAGAGACACAGACACTCAGCATCCCAGAGAATGTGACAGCTCTTCTTCCCCTCTGTTCTCTTTGAAAATGTACCTGAGGAGATCTTCCTCTGCAGCATCCTCCACAACAGACTCTCTGTCTTCTTCGCAGCAGAGCAACATGGGAGGTTAGTGACACCAGCACTTCATCACACCCGTCTGATGCCCTTTAGCTGCACACACAGCTGTTGTGGTCTGTTGCCAAACCCTTCTAGATAAACACACATTGAAATTATTGAAGGGGAAAACAATCTTGTGTTGAGTCCTCAGTAAAACTGTTATGAAATTAACTTTTTCATCCAAACATAGCTTTTCTACTGATGAAATAACCAATGATTAATATGCAGAATAATAATGCCACAGACCACAGACAGAATAAAAAATTTGACAAATTGCAAGCTTTATGCCTCACCATGCTGTGAGAATGCTTAAATGCAGTTCATATAATCAATTATGAAAATGTGTGAATAATTTAGAAACTGAAACTACAGCAAAAAAGAGAGACTAATGCAAAAAAAAAAAAAAAATGGCCACCAAAGTAGACTCGCTACTGTAGATGCGGCAGCATAAGTGATTACACCACAGGCTGTTTATGTTGTTATACACTTCTATTAAATTAAATATTAAATAAACTGCTAATTTAGTAATGGCCACTAATTTTGATTAAAGAAATAGCTCGACACACTTATTCGCTTTCTTTCCAAGAAATGAGAAAATTGATGTCAATCTCATGTCTGTGTGATAAATATGGAGTTGGAGTTAGCCTAGCTTAGCATAATGACTGGAAACAGACTGTCTCTTTTAACAGTTCAGAAATACATCCACCTATGCTTCTAAACTGTATTAATTAATACTCTGTATCTCATTTGGTTAATCCATACGCAGACTGAAATGTAAAAATGTCTTGTGTTGAAACTTCTTCTTCTTGACCAACAACAGTTTATCCATCCGCCCAGTACTTTTGTGCAGCGTCTCCAGCTACAGCGTGTGAAGTTGAGCTGCAGTTGCATATGATGCATGCTATAATTTGAAGCATATAAACACCTGAGCGGTATAGGCTACGCTTCACGTATGGCTGTAATCTGCCAGTAAACAGTAGAAGAAGTAGAGTTTGCGAACCGAGAAATAAAACGAGTCTTGGCCTCCTAACCCATCTACGGGAGAGAAAGGGAGAGAGGTCCTCAGGAATTTGTTTCTCTTGGGCAAGTTTTAATTGTTCTTTCATGTCAGCTAGTACTGGCCATGTTTCATGCTGTTCGGAGACGAAGACAAATTAATGTGGAACGGTTCAGCGGAAACAGCTGATCAGTCATGTGAGTTAAATGTTCGCTACGTCAGAAGTACGTCAGAACTTTTTGCCATATCCCATTTATGTTTTCCACTCATAACTCCTGAAACACCTAGAAGCAATTTTCTTTTCTTTTTTCCTTGGTGTAACGCACCATTACAATATCATTTGTTTCTGATATATATATATATATATATATTCTTGTACACTATCTGACATAAGTTGATATAACTTTTTAATTCATTATGAAATTGTATTGTATTATATACTGATCCTGCAAAATTTAACAGCATACAAATCTCTTATAATACCATAAATAATATTTTCCAAAAATCAGCATGATAGTCTACTACCAAGTGTATTTTGATCTTGATGCAGGTGCAGATAAAAAAATTCTAAACATAAAAAATGGAACAAATTTAGAGGATTGTGCAGCCTTGTAGGAGGTATGCCTTCGCTAAATTCTTTTCAACACAAGCCATAAGGACTTTGCTACAACATGTCTTCGGTGAGTAACTGTTCATGGTCAGTGTCATTTGATGATCTCATGCTTCATAGCACCCATGGGGCCACCATTTGGCAAAGGCTGCTGGGAAGACACATAGCACATTGTTTCACTGCAACCACAACGCAACTTAGAAATGCTCCTGGCAAAGTATACAGGAGAGACCTCTGGTAATTGATTATGTCTCCAAACAGCTTTCTTGCTTGTCTCTCTGTGAGGGATCAAGGCATGATTTCCTAAATTATGCATGTGTAAAGGAAGGAAAGGAGGCTTTTAAAATGTTACAAGATATAAGTGAAGAGCAGCAGCTCTTATAGCAGCACAAGATGATTTATGTCCCAAGATATGGTTTAAACACAATTCATCACACATCATCTCAAAGAGGTCATCGCAAACGTTTGAAGAGGAAAGGCCTTTTTTTTTTTAAATAAAAAGGCCAGCAAAAGTAAAAAAATGAATTTATTGTTTGAATAAATACAATGAAGCAAACCATATTTTCAATGTGCTTCCACTGTATGTGTCTCCCTCAGTTGACTGTGCAGGAATTGTCCTAAACTGTCTCTTCTGCCGGTTCTATGACATGATCCTCATGCTACCTGACTCCTGTGAGACAGTTGCCAATCACTGCTGCCCCAACTACAAACAAGTCTTCACCACAGTGGACTCTACGCCCAGCAGTAACGACGACTCTTACGTGGACTTGGACTGTGGCCTGTTCGGTTCCTGTCATGATGCAAGTGACTGCCTGGAGATGGCTATGGAGGTTTCTGAATTATGCTATCACTAGTAGGAAACCCATACTAAACACCAATCATGATAAAAAATAAAAAATAAACTGGTTGGATAATCAAAGATCAGACTGTCCCATGTGAAGTGGAGGATTTCTATTCATATGCAACATTTGTGATATTAAAATGACAATATCTACATTATCCATTTATGTATGCATGTGAACTTGTGTTTATATGTCTCCTGAATGTATGCATCAGTATTCAGCCAGAAAATTGTGTATTGGTGGTTGAAGATAGTTGATATGCATCCCAACCTGCCCGTGTAAAGATTTCTTTATCTCTGACCTCCTCCTACTTGGTTGTTACAAAAACTCACAATAATGGCTGTAAAAATCACCATCCACTGTAGATACTGAATGAATGAATACCTTAACAGTCTGACTAATGTAGTGTCTTGAATTTCAATTGTACAATACCAAATCACCATACAGCCACTGGGAGCACTGTCATCACAAACAATACACTGGCCTTGAGGCCCGCAAATTCCATCGCCGCTCTGTTGATACACACACTGACGCACCAACAAGCACTCCAACTTCAACATGATAGTCTTTCTGAAGTATGGAAAAAAAAAAATCTTGAAGCCTGTCCCCTGTTGAGCGTGCCTATTTCAGTTCAAGTGCCACTGGAAACACAGAAGCTGTTGGATATGGCATTTGTAGGACACTCGTCCTTGTCGCTCCCCTCAACCTCTGTTCTCAAAGACTGTTCTCTCAAGTGGTAGATCACTGTTTGGATCACTTCAGTCTGAAATATGTCCTTGTCACATAATGGGGAAAGGGACACAGGGGCATGGCTGCTATGTCAGTGTGAGAACAGTATACAGGACAACACTGTACTTAAGCATCATCTGTTTCCCAGAGAGGTCAGTGTGAGAGCCGAGGCGCACAATACAGAGTTACTGGATTGTCTTCAATTACCAAATGTTTGTTTTCTGCCATTACATATAAAGACCAAGAGAGTAATCTCACTCTACAAACAAGGAGACTATTATAGTGCAGTTGGCAGAAGCACTGCCATCTCCTGTTGTTACAGTTATACACTGTGGTAATGAACACACTATATGAAAGCACATGGTATGTATCTGAACTGCATGGGGAATTTGATAATTCACTTTTATGTGTAAAGCAGACATACCAAAAACTAACATTACACTTAATGTGTTCCAACTCTGTAGCCCAGAAATGGTTTATTCTTGAGTTACTTCTGAATGACTGCCAATGGAAGACGTCACGTTTAGCTATGAAAAAGAAAAGGTTGTGTTAGGCCTATACTGTAGCAGATTAGTTAATTAGTCAGCAACCAGTGTCAGTGCTGCTTCACTTTGATTTCACTGTATTTCTAAGGTCTTAATTATGTATTTTACCTAATTATTCAGGGTTTGAAAATAACATAAAGATAACCACAAACTATGCACTGAAAAAGACATCAGCTCCGTAAACAATGTGTACATTTTTGTGGAGTAAGTTCACGTGTGTTATTAAAGTCAAATTGGAAAGGTAACCTGTCACAATAAATATCATATACCCTTTGTTTTGTTTATGCTTTCATAGCAGGGTCATTCTGAACCTGTGACATGTATGGCTTTTCAATGAAGAGCAGGGTAGCCTATTAAATCCATTTGTATGATATTCTTGTGCAACGATAAAAATGTGTATTTGGTATAAGATCACCTAACATGCACGTTAGCCACTTAATGTCATGTGTTGCATCACTGCTAACTGACATGTAAAAGTGGGCATGACAATCATCACTTTTTTGTGTTTTCAGGCAACTAACAGACTTCAAAAGAGGTAAAATACTCTACTGCATCCTCTCTGTAATTGCATCAGTCATCAAAAATGGTAAAAACTCTTCAGTGGAACAAAATACCTATACAGTCTAAATAAAAACAACATATTGTGAGCATCGAAAAGCTGTTATTTACAGCAGGGCTGACATTCACGGCCAGCTGACGAGGACACACAACCTGGTACAAGAAACACAAAACCTAGAATCCTCTGGTACTTTGACAAAACATTATTTCTCAGCTGTATTTGTATATTACACAAGTCTCCAATCCACTATGTATGTTACTAACTGTTGAACATGTTAGATCTATGATAGCATGTGAAATGAAGGAAACTGATTTCCTTTTTGATGAAAGGTCGATTTTCCACAACTCACAGTTCAATATAATATGTGACAGCAGCACATGGAGGACTGACGAGGTTTTTTTAAGGTAAATAATGGTCCTACGTGTTATGTACTTATTATCACTGAATGCTAAAGTACTTTTCTTCATAATTCTGTCCATGGTCTGTATGTCCAAGTGGTAACCATGAATATGTGGATATATTAATATCCTGATTAACATGAAATATTAGTCAATATTATTATACTGCCCTAAGAACTGAGTCTAGTCATATTTAAAAAATATTTAGCATATGCAGTATTGTCAAATAGAGGCTGAAAGTTATTTGACAGGTAATATTCAAACCCGGCCGGAGCAGCTACAGAGACAATAATACAAATCCTCCATTTTTTAAATTATAATACTTTGATCAGTTGTGTTGAAAGTTACAGTTTAGTCACACAGCACAAGCAAGGATTAGTCTGCATTCATCAGGAAATCATTAGCAACTCTTAGTGAGGCTGTTTGAGTCCTGTTACTTCATGAAAACCAGACTGAAATATGTTGAATATGTTCCAAATTCTCTTGTAATTGATATACCATTTATATGCCCCTACTGAAAATCTGAAGAAGTTTACTTTCTGTGTATTTTATGTACTATTGTATAGGTATTGCATGAAGTTAAATGCAAACTGTTGCGTCTGCACATGTATTTTTAGATGGAATTAGTCCTCTACCAGTATATGAATTAGGCTCTAAACTGTGACCATGTTAGACCTCCTGAAAGCGGCACAGGAGCTCAGACAGCACTGCGCGGACTAAAAAAAAAAAATGTAGATACTGCACATGCTGTGCAAAATTGTATGTTGCAGGTTACATCTACAGGGAACACTGCTTGTGACCAATTTTCTCATTACCTGGTGCAGCACAATTACAAAGCTGAGTGCTCTAGCTGATACTGCTCCATAAAACCTATTGGAGGTCCTTTGTGGTTTTTCGAACATAAAGTGTGTCTGCATAAACAGATGCCAGTTATAAAGCGAAAACATCTGCACATCTTAAACTCGCTGGATCTCTTTCAAATTACCTGATAGCTTTGGGAGTAGCATGGGGCTTCAGGAACTGTAATGTTTTTTAATAACATCCAAATGGCCTGTCCTTTACTGGCCAGGTTCAAATGATGTCCCATCCCGGCCGAGCGGATGTGGACAAGGTCAGGTGGTTTTCACTGCTGCACAACACATGCATGCACCTTAATGGTTGCTCAGAGGATATTGTTAACCTATTAGCTTGCAAACTACTCCTCTAGTTTGCAGCTTAATTCAAAACACTTGTGTAGAGGGTCAAAAAGAGATTGTAATATTGAAGTGATTAAATTTGAAATGTGTTGTTGCTAGCAAAACAATTCAAAACGCTGCACGCCGCTCCGCTGTGTTTAGTGACACAAGACTCGCATTAACAAAGTGATCTAATCGCGTGCCGCCTCGCCATGTTTACATGCATCTCTGCTCACTAATCGGATATGAGGTTTCTTCAGAGTTCAGGCCCTGATCGCTTCATTAGTGTGAGGCTGCTCTTCCTCCAGAGTACACAGCACTAATACCGTCTCCCTTCAGACACAGCACTGCAGCCCAGAGTGGCCTCCCGAGGAAGCAGCACCATTAAATATTAATGCCATGTGTTTAGAGGGTTTTTATTTCAAACAGCGGGTTTGTCAGCATCTTATGTAGTGTTCCTCAAGATTAAGTCCATGTGGAAAATGGGGTCCCAAAGCTTTGTGTAGCATTGTGCCTTCACAACAATTTAGGCCTGTTTTTCTAATGGTTTTTCTGTGTTAGTATTGCCAACATTTGCACTGTGATTTTCTTAAATAAATGGAGTATTTTTAAGTAGCTGAGAGTACCACTTTCTGTACCTTGCAGCGTACAGTGTAGCTATCGCGAGGTGAAGAATGTTTGGATGCATTGAAGTTGACGTCACTTCAAATATCTGATGCACGTGTTTCTCATAAGCCCCTTTTTGCAGCTACGCCCATGCAGAACACTGTCAGAACATGATGTTTAAGAAAATAACATTCAGCTCTGCCAAATTATGACATTAGAAGACGGTAAACATTACAAAACACAGTTCCTCAACATAATTAAGTCCATGCCATTTCACTTTTATTGCTGGACTACCACACTACATCTGTAAAAGCAGTGGGACATGTCAGAATGTATTAAAACTCTATCAAGAAATTTGTCATCTGTCCTCATTTTTTTTGTCATTTGTTCTATTGTCCTAGTTTACATGCCAATTTCACAATTACCCCCTCAAATGAACCTGACCTCACTCTCATATAGGGAAGTGTGTGAGCATCATCCTCAATTAGGTCAGGGGCGTTAATAGTACAGTGGAAAACGAACACTCCCCACAACATCCTCCAGGAATTGCGCCTGACACTACTGACTCTCTTGAATCTATATTTGGGCCACGCGCGTGGATGTGTGTCACCCAAGTCTACCCGCCTAATCTCCGCCAGAGAAAGTAAAGTGAGTTGTGTGCCCATGGGCGGAGATTGTCAAGGCACAAAGGGAGCTCCCAGCAGGCACCACAAAAACCAGGCCCTGGGCAGGATTTTATGATACCTTTCAATCAGCGGATGATTCCCAGCTGAAATGACAGGTGATTTGACTCAGTCTCCAATTAATGACCTCATTTTAACAATTAAGAGCAGAGGAGGAAGGGGAAAGCCCCGTGAAAAGACAGGGAACAGGGCCGCAGGGCGAGTTTTGATGCCTTGATAGCACAAGGCACCGCAAGCTCGCAATGTCGAATGTGACTGGAGCCTGTCGTCCCGGCTCAGGTGACCTCTCCCTCCTTTTAACCAGGTGGTGTCCTGCAGGGAGAGCACACACTGCTGAGGAGCTGGCATGGGGATGATGGGAGGGTGGGAGGAGGAGGGTGTGGCTCGGATAAAGCGAAGGGGTGACAAGAGGGTGGCAAGGGGATGATGGAGTGCATCAAGCTGTGGGTGCCCCCCCTTCCATCCTCTCTTGCCCCCACCCCCCACAGCATAGAGGAAATTAAAGAGCTGTGTAGCAGGAGGAGAAGAGGGGAGGAGGGTGGTGATTTAGAGCGTGGCGCAGGGGGATGGGGACCCGGCGCATTGGAGTTAATTACTGAATAATGAGGAACAATTTATTGTGTTCTTGTTAGAGACATCAAAATGCTGCTGGATACTGCCTATAGAGAAGAACATGCCTCTCTCACTCTTTGTGCATCGGTTAAAATGTGATGTTAAGCCATTAAAAGGCCCCCGCCTTGCTTTGCCGTACCTTACAAAGTGGGGGAGTTGCAGGTCTTCCGGGCTGATGACGGGACTTATCACATTGTCCTTACATACTTCCACTTTTCTCCAGGCCCTCTGGGTTCATACTCAAACCTAATGAGAACTACATTGACTCAGGCTCAGTCTGTTTTCAAGCCATGTGCTGGTGATGTGTATAAGCTATAATGGACCGTTCACTATGGCTATCAAGCTTTCCATTCTCTAAGTTCATTTACAATAGCTGCATTTACACCCTAATATTCCACTAATAATCATAATAATAGCCCAATCAGAATAAAAATGACTCATGTATGAGGGAATCTGGGTTGAGAGGGGTGGTGTAAACCTTTGATAATCCGTTCAATAGGAAAATATTAGCACCTAATAACCATGTAAACACTTAATCCGATCGTTTCTCTCTGGTTGGAATATATATATCCTTTCTGCGCATGTTTGCCCCATGTGGGGTTAACGTTAGGTGACGTTGAACGAGTTTGCAGGAGGGAAACTTGGCGGCAGAAAAACAACTGATCTGTGGCTAATCCAACTTTTTTGTTGGAGACCTTAAAAGATTTAAGGATTGTTGAACGCCTCAAAAGGCTCGAAACAACAAGTTGTTCAAACGAGTTGTTGTTTGAAAAGATGAACAAAACCGAGAGAAAAAAACCCTAACAAACTCCGTCTTTTTCTTCTTCTGTTATATTTTTGGCAGAGTAGATGCTACACAGCAGGTGGAGACGATGTGCGCATGCCAAAAAGGTCATATTCTGATTAAACGCTTTAGGGCATGTATACGCACATCTTATCTGATCCCTTTATTTAGTGTCCATGTAAACGGTTAAGTTGGAATCTCTAATCAGAATGATTTCAATCGAGTTGAAATATTGTATAAGTATAATAATACTGATAAGTGTGGCAGATATACCACTCAAAATTCTTACACATTTTTTGAAGCAATGGGTTCTTGATTTCAAAGAGAAAAGCAGGCTTCTGATTTATAGCCGGAAACCATTGATTTTGTCCGGAATGACTAACGTATGTCTAACGCTCCATGAGTTAGTTGAAAATTCAGTCCCCCGGCTGACATTTTAATGTTTCCAGTTGACTCATATTAAAACAAGAAACCTGTGGAAGGGGTCTTAAATA
Source organism: Maccullochella peelii (assembly GCA_002120245.1). Lineage (NCBI taxonomy): Eukaryota > Metazoa > Chordata > Actinopteri > Centrarchiformes > Percichthyidae > Maccullochella > Maccullochella peelii. Next base: position 54,044 of record LKNJ01001182.1, read on the forward strand.
TTCATTGGTGCTAAAAGACTCAAGCTAAAGCTACATGTCCCAGCAAAAAATCAGCCCCCTCACCATACAGTGTAGTTAGACCCAACATTATAAGTATGATAAGGAAAAATCTAAGTTTTCTAAGAGCTCTTATTTCATTCTAACATAACCGTTTGGCTGCTTAATATATACTTTATTATATGTGTGAAATATATATATTAATATATACATATTTCTAAACAATATTTTGCACCTTTAACATTACAAGAGAAAGGGCTTTTTAGGATGAACACGTAACACTATCTTGGGTAACATTGCTGGAGTGTAAAACTTAAATAAAGAGCCAGACAGAGCCGCTAATATTAGCCTAAACTCTGATATGGTAGCTTCCCTGTCTTGCGGAAATGCTACACAGTGGATGTGCTAGTCGTGAACGGGACTTTTGTTGTTTACGTAAAATGTAGCCCCACAAACTAACGTAGTCAGTTAATAATATGCTAATTCTTGGCCTTGGAAGTGATCCTGGGTCACTTACTGTGATTAAGCTAATTAGCTCGGCATGCTAACATGCTCCGTCGTGCTCCTGTGTTTTTAGTTTTGGAAAGGCTGAAAAAAAACATCACCCTCCAAACAAGTATCGCTCTTACCACAGCCCTGTGCACGTTCGGCATGTGGAGAAACCCAAAGCTTGACAGGCCTGCTGTGCCTAGTTATGGTTGATAGGCTATGATTGGACGATCGCTGTTTTCATCTGGCTTTTAGCGAAAAGTCAATCCTTTTTCACCATCCCACTGCTGTAAATCATCTAACTGCAAAGTCATTCTTGCTCTACAGACACTTCCACAGTATCACGCCCGTCATGTTCACAACAGTTATGAAATGCACATGCAGTACAGATTACTCATGCAAGGGACAGTATGCTTTCATGCTGCAGGAATTTCCTCCCAATAATTCTTTCATTATCACTGTAAATGTGACACTTCCTCTATGTTGTTTACTGTGCTCCTTATAAAAAACTAGAAGAGTATAACTTCATTTATCTGGCAGGGAAGTGAAAAAAGGAACACTGAATGCAACTTGACTTTATTCTCTGCCACAGAAAGACCAACTCTCTCCTCTCTTAACAGCAAAGTGTGAGACTTGCTATCAGTCCTTAGCAGAGTGTGATGTATCCCAACTCTTTGATGTGTTAAATATGAAATCTGACCATAGAACAAAGAAGCTGTCAGCAACTAGCACGTGTCAAAAGCAATCCACGCCAATTATTATTGAGTTTCTGTCATGCATGCATCTGCTGTGCAGACACTGAGGTGTGTTACAGTATCGCAGTGCTAACAAAGACTTCAGACAGTTTTCAAAAATAAACATCACAGGCTTCACTTGTCTTCATCAAAAGACTGCTGATGATCGTCTGCAAATACAGTCCGAGATGCCCCTTTTGCTTTGAGAAAAGGTTAAATGATTTGCTGCAACACAGTCAGGAGTGTTGGTCCGAACACTGTGCTGTGACCTAGAGAATATGACTTTAACTTTGTCAAAGGTTCTCCGCATTAACAGCAACACAATCACTGGATCACAAATCACACACTGTAACTTATGAGAGTTACATGCTGTGTCTCTCATGACATTGAGGGGGAAAGCGAGAAGGTGCTTGCTGAGTGTGTAGCCATGCTGTGTTGCCCAAATAGATATGTTCCATCTGAGAGTGATGCAGCCTTCGGAATGATCCCGCTAGACAGATGAGTGCTACTTGAATGTTAATGAGGGCTCCTTTAGACACGCATAAATTAAATGATTAGATGTCTGCAATCATGCAAGGTCCTTAGGTGTCCCCTATTTATGGCATTTGAAATGTAGCTGCCTTTATTTACGACATGTCTCCCCTGCACAGGCTTCACCACCTGAGCAGCCTAACGCTTTCAAAAGACGAGCTTTTTAATGACCTGCAAATGAATCACTCTGGCAGAATCGTAAGAGAAGCGGCGCCCTCCTCTTTTTTTGAAAACAAAAAGGGAAATTGTGCCATCCGCTGAAAAAGCTTGCAGATGTCTGGAATGAAAGCCGTGCTACAGGAAGTGAGGGACGCAGTAAAAACATATTTGTTTCAGAGATGCTGCTTACTGAAAGATACACTGTCGAGCCGTGTAGAGGGCCTCGGAGGACAGCACAGTCTCTGAACGCAGTCACCTAACAATGAATCTTCTTCCTCCTCGGTTCACACACTCTTCATTGTCGTTTTCTAGTTGCAACAACAGCTATTTTCATCTTCATGATTGCATTAATTACAGCATAACTCACGTCTCTTGGCTCCAGTAGTGTTTTCCCCGTAGAAAACAGCGTGTCAAGGCTTCAACAAAGGAAGGGAACAGTACATATACTCACTTGGCACTTCATTAATCAACATAAGAAATCAGCATGGCTTGACACTTATCTAGCACACAATGAATCTACTACTGTATTGTATTTTTCTTTCATTCTACTCTGAAGGTTTTAATGAGATTTAGGCTGCATTCTCATTAATGTAACGATCAAAGAGATGCAGCCACATACATCCAAGTAACTCAGTATGTAGACATAAAGCTTCATGATGGACAGGCGGCAAGTGACTGCTTTTCTATTGAATCATCAGGCACATTTTAAAGACTTCTCAGGGTCCCAAGAAGACCCTTGAGTGCACGGGCAGCAATAAGAAGAAGCGCCTAAGTTACAGTCATCCACTCTCAGTAAGGGCTAAAGTGAGGGTGCTTTTTTGTGTTTTTGTGGTGAGAGAGAAAGAGGAAGAGAGAAATTTCTCTTAAGATTCACGCTTTTTTTCCCCCTCTATTTATTAGGGTAATGAATTTCCGACTGCAGTGCCAGTTCCACTGAGCCTGCTTCTCGGCCTAATTCTCTGTAACATTTCCTCATTGCCGCTGGGGAACATTATATGAAGGCAGGGCTTACAATACCATCAATATGCCCAAGACGACAATCGGACGTCTCATAGATATTAATGGAAGTGCAAATTAAATCAAAGTTGGAGTGCAGCTATCGGGGCTATGATCAATGCCTTTTGCACAGTCAGATTTAATATGGGGTTTGTAATTTGAGTATCCAAACAAAATGTGCATCTTAATGGGAAAGATGAAAGTAATCCCACATGGGGAGGAAATAACACATTAGCTGCATTGTAATTAGAGAACTCGGAGTGCAATGTTTCCCCGGCTCAGTATTAATGTTGAATAAAAGCCTGATACATTTACAATGTGGATACGGGATGTGGACATTTGAATTATTTTTTAAGACTCTTGAGATGTCATAGGAGGCATCTTTGAAAAAAAACAAAACAATCATGATGATAATCATGATGGGTAAATGCAACCTAAAACAAACCAAAAAGAAAAATACAGTGCTAATCCAGTCCAGTGACTAAAGCAGCAGGAACACATCTGTGTTATTGAAGTCAGGGCAAAAATGAGGAAAGAAAAACATATCAGGTGTTCAGGTATCATACCCTGTGTTTTAAAGACAAGAAATGAAAAGGGAAAGCAACACAAGTGTGTGAAACATGTTTTTTGTCAAACATTCCTAATAAAGCCTGATTGTCACCTCACAAGCATTCAAACGGAATACGATATAATAATACAGCTTGACAAAGTTCTCACACTTTTATTTGTTGGCAATCCATCTGTGTACACACAGCAGCCAGTTAAAGTCACCCCATGTGAAGTCAGCAGGTAGTATGAGGAGAGCAAACAGCAAAACAGCTTTTCAATGAATAACACATGAGATAACAAACATTGGTAGACAATGATCCTGTGCCTTCAGCAAGTCAAGTGCAACACACACCCACACATACACACAGAATCACATGAGAACACAAAAGGCCTATTAAACTTGATGCAACCTCTCATGATCACAATGAAACAGCAGTCAATAGTTGGTGCCATGCTTTTGTAAAAGATAATTAACTTAAATAAATAGACATGAACTTTGAATTCATTTGTTTTGTCTTGTTGGTCATTTTTGTCTTAAAAGACCAGTTAGAGTAGTTTGACATTTTGGGAAATACGCTTATTTGCTTTCTTGCCGAGAGTCACATGAGAAGATCGATAGGCAATGCCAAATATGAAGCTAGTTTTAGCAGCCATGTTTGCTTAGTTTAGCATAAAGTCTGGAAGCAGGGGAAATGCCCACCTCACTGCTCATCTCTACAGCTCACTAATTACCATGTTATACTGTATCTTGTTTAATCCATACAAAAACCAAAATGTAAAAATGACAAGTTGTGGTTTTCCGCAAAGCTAAGCTAAGCTAACCGGTGGTAGTTTCATTTTCACCTTCCAAACATGAGAGTTATGTCAATCAAACTCTTGGCAAGAAAATAAATAAGCAATTAGCGATATCCCAAAATGTCAAACTATTCCTTTAACCCAACAAGTCCTCCAACCCATACGACCACATAGGTTGTTCATTCCTGACCTCTAATACGACCCACAGGAGCGTTTCCTAAATTAGCGCCCTTACTGGTGGCAGGAGATATGACTCGACAGAATAGGTCATTTGCCACCTTCGTCGTCATGGTAACAATAATAAATATGCGGTTAACACTGTTAAACAGTAGCAGTTTGGTTAGGTTTAGGAAAAAATCATGGTTTGGGTTAAAATAAGTATGTTAGTAAGTTAAGTTACATGACGTGACTTACACCACGTTCAAATAAGTCAAGCGGTCTCCTGGGTGAAAGTCCTGTGCTGTTTGACCCATCCATCCACCCTGGGACTTTGTCGCTCTTTATACTCCCGTCATAATTACTACGGCCACTAGAGGTCGCCGTACATACAAACGTAAATATGGGTCGTAATAAGCTGCTGCACAGACGACCTATACGGAAGTATTTTTTGGTCTCCTTTAACCGCAACACAGCAAAGCCTAGTTTGTCAATAACAGATTTTTACACACTGGTATTCACAGGTGTGTGTAAAGTCTCTGAAATGTTCTAAGAGCTGCAATACAGTGACTACTGCATTTGTCTTTTCCAGCCATTGTTTTTGTTCATTTCAATGGGTTGAAAACATTCTCTTAAAATGAATGAGCTTTTAAAGTGACGCCTGACACAGCAAAGGTAAAGTTTTCCTTGTATTTTGAAGCAAAATGACTCAAGTGTTGTGACGATCAGATTTTCCATCAGGTAATTAGTCAAATTTAATCGTCTTGGGTCATTAAGTTTGAAGTTCACACAGCACTACCAGCCCTTATTAGAAGATAGATGTTGACATTTTCCTTTTGCTGTCGCCCAGTCCTACTCTGATGATAGCATCAGGGGGCTCAACTCAATTTATAAGGGGTAACATTTCATCTTCAAACACCTCACTGAGTGGGTACGTAACAGGACGCTATAATCCATCAATAAAAGTGTATTGATATTGTCAAATGTTAATATGTCATCCATAAACCCTTGGGTCCTCTTGTCACCAGGACACAGCCTGCTCAGCAACACATATTGCCTCATCGTGTTGTTCGGCATCGACCCGGGTCTCCCTCTGAACGGCTGCTGCTGTAAAATGTTGCATGCCATGACAGAGCGGCGCATTAATCAAAGTTGATTTTCAGTGTGAGGGCGCAAGTGCCTTTTTCTGCTGGAGAACTGTTTAGCACAACAGCGCTGTGTACAACTAGGGTCCCACTCTTCAGTGTAATGGTAGCAAAAGGAGGTCATAAATAATGGATGCAAGATCACTTACACCTCATGAAGCAGGCCATGGCGTTCGAGGGGATATCACGTTTTGCTGCTCAAATTATAGATTTGGCTCTTTCGGCTGCAATTGCAAAGGAAAACACGACCTTTCCAAGAGGGCTTTGAAAGAGTTTAATATGGTGCACAACATGATGGCAAAACAACAGTTTAGACACTGAATGATGATAGCTGGAAACAGAAGGACTGAAGCTTTTGGTCTCAACTGTGTTTTGGTAGACTTTGGGATGCAACAATCACTTTCATTTGCAGTATCTGTCAAAACTAACCTAACCTAGTGTGTCCCAACTTCACCTTTATTCATCTTGGAAAAATATACATGAAACTGGAATCCTATTTGTCTTCAGTAAAGAGCTGATCTGTAGATGCAAATGGATATTGCACTTTCAGCTAGTGTTACAGATTCATATTTGCACTGCATTGCCTCTTGACTTTAAAGACCACTCCAATCTCCTCTTGAAAAGTGATGGATATAATTACATTTTTAATGCATTTGAAATGTAACTGTCCACTATCGAACCACATGTAATTGAAAATATGTGTATTTAGTATTCAGCATTTCTTTGATTGTCTCTCATGTTGGGCTGTTTGCATACTAGAATTGGAGAGGTGTTCTTATTTTATCACATACACGTAAGACAGAGTTCACTGTTATTACCTTTAGATGATAGCAAATAATGTGATAACCTCTTGTTGTAACTTTGTGTCCTTGTGTCAGTGCTGAAGCTGCTTGTCTTTATACTGCCCCTCAGTGGCAAGACAGGGGAATGGCCTACAAAAGACAATTTGCTTTCGTGTGTGAACAAATTCTGAAAGACCTTGCGTGCACACACTGTGACAAACTTCTATATTTCACCATAAAATATGAGGATAAGAATCCCAATAATTTCTAACGTGCCAATGCAGCTGGAGATAAATAGCACAGAGCAGAGGAGATGATCAGATCTCACTCCATATCTTAATGGGATCCTCTCACACGCCATTCCCATTAATGACCAATCCCCCAATTATGTAAATCAGAGAACGGTCACTAACAGTGAGAAGTTGAAGTTGCCCACATAAACACCAACAGTGTCACTTTGCAGAGGGTACTAATTGGCCTCTACTTTTCATATAATTGCAGCGTCTGGGGTCACGTCCTCGGCTAACCTCTCCTTTAAGTATTGTTTTTCAGCACACAAACAGTTAATGGAGCAATTAAGATGGCGCTCACAAGCACCACTTGTGGGGACCATTTGGCAAGAAAGAGCCAGAGAGAGGTGGACTGGGATGCTGTAATCCTGCATATGGTACACAAGAGTCTTGGACCAGAGGGAGCGGTAAGACAAGGTGCACACAGTGCACAATGCAACTCACTGGCATCCTGTTCTGGTGTGAATGTAAACTGGTGGTGTTAGGTACTTTGTGTGTTTTTTGTAAGAACATTCAAACCTAATAAACAAGGTTTTTCTGTTGGTGCCAACATGTAATGTATAACATGCAGCAAATACTGCAGCTCAGATGTGCCAGTTCATTTGGTTATTTGAAAATCACACGCAGTCAAACCCAGAAGCCGAACATTTGTTCACCACAATACAAAGCTGTCATTCCTTTTATTATCCTGTAAAGCACCTTGAACTGCATTTGTATGAAACAGTGCTGTAAAAATAAACTTTTCATGTATCTTCTGCCTTTTTGCAATAGACGCAATAAAAAAAGATCAGTTTCTTTCAGTGGCATTTAAGACGACACTAACAGTCACATTTTTCAAAATTGCATTCGATGTATGAAATGATGTCAGAAGAACACTGACAAAACAATTAGGACGTGTTTGAAGGCATACTGTGCAGTAGTAACGGTTTTCCTTTACTTTCTTGGACTTAACAGATATTTTCTCAGACATGTTAGCAACTTTCCATTGTGTGTGAAGAAGACTGGCAGCTGTTATACCTCTTTTTAGCATTTAACATGGTACAGTGTTTTTCATCCACTAAAATGCTCAGTGTGTCACAGTCATAACACACATGACGGCAAACTGAACCTATACAGGACAAAAAAAAGCTACCAGTAATCTCGTCACACCATAAAACAGATGTTAACTGACCAAAAGTTAAACATCCAGTAAGATTTAAACTAATATTGCTGTGAAGGTGTCAAAGGGAGATAATGTGAATGCCACCTATTTCAGAGACTAATCCCATGAGAGTGAAGAGGGTGGAAAAAAGTTTTCATCTCTTCATCTATCCCCTCTACCACAGACTTTGCCCACCCTCTATGACTAAGTTATGCCCTGTCATGTAGTCGGAGGCGTCAGATGCCAAGTAGACCACTGCAGCTTGCAGGTCTGTCACTTGAGCCAGTCTACCAGCAGGGATATCTGACAGCCAGCGCTGCACCAGAGGCCTCAGACTCTCCGAGTGGATGAGAGGGGTGTCAACAATCCCCCTGAAAAGAGAGACAGAGAAAGGGGGAAGGGGACACACACACACAATGAAATCAGAAGGCATCACAGTTCAGAGCCAGGAGTGACAGCGTTGTTTCAGAGCCACCACTTTGGTGACAAAAATAAACCCAATTATACTTTGAAGAAAGGGCATGGCATGGCATCTCTGATGATATTTACTGTGGGACTGGTGGCACTTAAATGACTGGCACATTTCAGGGAGAGCCCGCCGGCATGAGGGGACGTCTGGCATAATTTGCTCAAAGCCTTTGGTTAAGTACTTATTATAAGCAACTCCCTCATATTCCTGCTCTGATTCCTGATTGAAAATTCTACTTTGATGTTGAGACAGTATTTAGGCGGAATTTATGAGAAAACAGGTGTGCTGCTTCGGGTTTTGTGGCTGCACTAATAGCTCTGCGACACCATTGCTCAGTCACAACAAATGCGCTTCTCTGCACTTTTTACAGTAAAATATCACAGAGCTTACATTTAAATAAATATGTCAACACGCCCGCCTGCGCCTTAATATGAGACGACTTCTGACTTTCTACACAATTGACGTGACAGTGACTAAAAGCCGTGAGGCCTGAATCATTGTTCGGTGTATCCTGGTGCCTTGATATGGAATTCCAACATTTGGATAAATTAGCACTTCCAAGGAGCGTGTGACACCTTGGTTAACATATTCCACCTCAATTATATTTCTCTTCAGCTGCCCTGTTATCTGGAACCTTTGCTGGCAATCAGAGGTACTGTTTTCCCTCAGCCAATTTTCTAGATAATGCAGCTTATCACCGCTGCGGTAAAGTTGCCAATGGAATCAGGCTCCAGTCAACCTCGTGAGCGCTAATTGTGTCCCTTTTTTATGCATATTTACCGACTGTCACTTCAAAGAAATCAGCGGCCCATTGAGACACCCAGTTAGCGAGGGGAGAGAGAATTGCTTCTTTGCAAATTAAAATTAGCAAACAAGCTGCCGATAAATAAAGCTGAGCGTGGCGCGTGTGTGTGAGGGCTTTGTTCTGGGGCTGTGGCTGGGCCTGGCTTGCCCGGTACCACCGGACGGATTTGCTCAGGGATGGCTGGGGCTAAGGGATGCTCCACTTAACACAGACACACACACACACAAATACAACCCTTCCTGTGTTCTCCTCTTTTCTTCCCCCTGCTCAGCTTCACAGACAAACAGATACAAACAAGGCGCTATTGTTGTGCCGACACTTGGAGTGAGGTTGCAAATTTGATTCCCTAATTGAATAGAACAATTAGAGCAAGTGTTTGGTTGATTCATCCCTCAAGACGTCATCTAATTAAGCGCTGATGTATTGTTTGAGGACTTAAATTAGCGCATCGTTCTCAAATGGGGCTCTTTATATGAAAGCAAACACACTAATCACCACTTTCTTTTTCAGCTCAATCCCTTACAACACTCAAAAGGTGGACCAGTACGCTTTGGCACTGAACAGTAAGAGGAGAAGGCCCGAGGATAGACAGCACTTACGGAGAGATGCAGTTGACACGCACTCCTCTGTCAATCCATTCAGTGCCCAGAGTCTGAGTCAGTTTGACCACTCCAGCCTTGGACGTGTTGTAGGAAAGCTGCTTCTGAGGGTGGGGGACTGCAGGGGTAGAGGACGGAAAGTAAATCTGTTACCCTAAATGGACACAGTTTTATAAAGATAACATGTACTGCATCATTAATAATGGTGTGAGCTCTTGAAATTCTCAGGTAATCATTAAAACATCTTTTATTTTTAGGAGTAATTAGCAATAGTTCCTTTCTCACAAAAGCTGACATCATATACATTTTATATTGCAGCTCATGCGGTTTCTTGTGGCTGCTACATAAAAGCTCTTCCATTAGCTGCTGGGGACTCTGCGGATGAAGCCATGTAAAATTAATTGCTTATAATGTCCAGTTATGCTCTGTCCTCAGCAACAAAGACAGGGAGCCATTTGTTTGCCTTGACCATCACAGATGCTGCACACTGCATGGGATGCCGGGACAGGGGCTCATTTTCTGCTGGTTGATTAATCATCGCAAGGAAGGCTCCAAGTTACATACAACTTTAGTAGTTAACCTCATCACCCGCCGATCTGACTGCCAAATGGCTTCAGTGTGAGGCCGGGATGATAAATACCGTCCAGCTGCAGAGAGGCAGGGATCGGTCCTGGGGAGAAAAGGCTGGAGCATCCTGCATATATTGCTTGGATAAAAGGCGGAAAAATGTGCAGGATAGAGGTAAAAGTTGGAAACTGCTAAAGAAATAAGATGTGAAGGGTGGGACAACAGCACTGTAGCTGAAAGTGTGGTTGAGAGGGATTGTGGCGAGATAGCAGAGGAAGGTAAAGTTGGGTTGGGCTGGGCTGGATAAGGGTAGGCTAGGACCTTGGAGGAGCAGGCGAGGAGGAGCAGAGCCCAGGGCTTACACGCAGATTGAAGGTGAAATCCGACTTATCAGGACAGGAAACACAGCTCAAAATGCCTCAACAGCACTAATCCTCGCTCAAGACCTGATGATACGGCCCCAAAATACCATTCAGAAAATGCCTTCATCCTTTAAATAAACCTGCATTGATGTTTTCGCCGTCTTAAAGAGCAGTAATCCCCAGAGAAGGGAAAAGGAGGTAGAAGGAGAGCATTCTCCAAAGCCCTCTTTAACATTCACCCTGCTACTTATTGCCCATTTCAAGTGGGAGAAAACATGCTCTTTATCAGGCACGCCTTTACATTTTGAATTCTTCTGAGTTCATATGATGCACTCTCTTCCCAGAATGGCGTGGCTGTTGTAACGCACATTACTATGCAGCCGGGATCCACAGGTCCGAGTGTGACAGACACAAATCCCTCAGTGAGGTCACCATGCAGCCGAAAAACAGAGTTTGACCACATCAACTTGGATATTTCCTGTCTGGGTGTCTTTGAGCTGCTGGCCATTATTCAGAAAAAAAAGTGGTGGTTGATGGTCGGGAGTGTGTGTGTGTGGAGGGGGCACACATTCTATTCAGCAGATGGACAAAAAGCTGTCATTGTGCATTTTAATTGGGCATTTACGGCTGCTTTTTGGGCTTCCACTTGGCTAGAACAGGTCCCATCTGATTACACATTATGACAATATTATAACAGATGTCCAGACCAATAAAGTAAATTCCTGAAGGACTGTACGTAATGTGAGTAATTGATCATTTTTTTTGCCGGCCTCTATTTACCAGCATGCTCCTGTTTTACAGATTGCCCCTGCAGTCGGGACTGGAGCCCATATGGCACAGCGGTTTACTGGCGATTTGACTATACTGCTGATGAAGTGTTGCTGTTCCTCTAGAGGAACCTGTTGGAGGAGGAACATTACAGCGGTGTTGCGAATTATAAGGCTTTTACAAGGCTCTCACTAAACTCTAAAAGTGTCTTCCGCTGTTCAAACAAGGCTGCTGGCACAGGCCGGGGTTTTGCCGTTGCACAGGAACCCTCCCTTCCCAAGTTGGACCTCAGGTTGCCTTCCACATCCTCCAGACAGCTCCGCAGAGAGGGGATGTTTATTATGATGCAAAACCGCCTCAGCGAGACGCAATCACAACACTTTCCTGCTATGCTTACTCTTTGCAGGGGTGGATGCATCTCTTTAGAACAGTTTAACTGGGGTAAAAGTTGCAAAGAAGGAAAGCTGGATGCAATGGTTTAAAATGTGCAGGTTCACCATAGGTTTCTCATAAACAGGAAAACTGCAGCTGAATTTTCTTATTTCAACTTTGCCACTGTAATGATCCAAAGTCAGATACGATGACTTTCTGTCTGGGGATAAAAACTATTTAATGTGACACGTCCTCCCGCACATAGCTGTACAGCACAAATGTATTTAACTCTCCCTGCCTCCCCCTCCTCTCGACCCAGCTCCACGCCAAAATGGAGAGATTAAAAGCAGACATGGAAGGGGGCTCTGCAGAGAAGGTGGGGGGAATAGAATCATCACTCACCTATTAGACTGGCCATGGAGGCTGTGTTGATAATCTTGCCGTATCCTTGCTTCAACATCACTCGACCTGCCGCCTTAGGCAAGGATTCAGGGGGAAAGAGACACATTAAACACCTTATTATGGCACTGATATGCTACCAAAAGCCTGAGCACAGATCAACACAAAAACATGTAGCTGATCCTTGGAGAAGGAAGTAGTGGTTAAACAACATTTGGGGCACTTGAGTGGATTTTAAAGCTGCACATAAGGGGTGGTAGGGTGTGTGTGTGTGTATATATATATATATATATATATGTCTGACAGCAACTAGATAATTTACACCTAATTTTAGACTACAGAGAAGCTAAAGCTGGTTGGACCATCAGTAATTAGGTCATACTCTAACTAGTTTTGACAGAAACGAACTACTGAAGGAATACATGATCAAGAATCAATTTGATTCTTCAGGCATAGTTTCTTTAGCAAATTGATGACCGAATTACAGAAATATTTGTAATTGGCAAACAAATTCTCCATTTTTAATTTAGCATACATTACTTTAATAATTAAGATTATTTGAAAGTAGGAAAACTCAGGTTTGTAGCTCTGTGGCTTTGCCTCATTTGTGCCTGCTGTACAGTGCGTCTGCTTAATTGTCGCTGTCCGGTGCAAAACATGTATTTCCAAATTTGGTGATTTTGAAGGATCAAGCGTTTCTTTATGGCTTTAGAAAATTCGCCTGCTTCTAAAGCTATTGATACCTGTTGGACTATCATCTATGCATTGTGTTGTTCTTAACTCATGATTTAATAACTCATTTTTAACCACTTTCTTTTTACAAAGTTGATGTGATCTATAAAAAACAAAACAAACAATGCCACATTCATTTTAAGTCTACCTGTTTCTATCTCTACTCATTATGTTGTTGTTTGTTAAAAATGGAAGTTTAGTCTGTTCATCTTTGAGAGACTTATTGTACAGAATCAAACAATACTGTCATATTAAAGTCATTCATGCACAATTTTAACTGAGTATCTCATCGTTTGGTGAATTGCAGCATCGTGCATTGGTGCAGACATAGTGGGGGAAAAAAATACAATTCTTTCTACGTAGTGTTTGTCAAAGCAACAGTGAAGCCCTTATATAATGTTTGGAGCAGAATTTGTCTTTGCATCTAATTTCACAGCAGTATGTGACATGGGTATTTATTTTTCATTTTATTTTTGAGTTGAACCATTAACGTAAATTAAGCGTTTAAAAGTGTATTTTTGCTAGTCTGAAAATTGCACATCACACCAATATATTACAGTGCGATATGTCTCTATGTCACACACACACACACTTTTACAGCAGGTGATACACACCTGACAGCACATGAAAGTCCCCCTCAGGTTGACGTTAAAGGTTTGGTCCCACTCTGCTAGACTGGTGTCTTCACTGGCTGAGTTCATGTTGATGCCGGCATTGTTACAGGCGATGTGGATCGTCCCCCATTTGGAGACAATGTCGTCAGTCATCCTCTGGACATCATCTGCTTTGCTGATGTCAGCTGTGATTGAAATGGCATTGATACCTGTATCAAAAAAAACATGTCTGTTAGAATACTTTGTACATATTGTAACATTACGCATGATATAAGCAACTTCTATCCTGGGACATTATAGAAGTTTCTTTTTCAAATCCCAATGTGGCTCGAGACAGAAAATAAAAACATGACAAAAAGTTATGAGAAAAACTATTAAATGGAATTTTGCTTTCTCCTTCAAAAGTGTAGGACATTTCATTCTTTAAGAAGGAAATAGAGAGAAAAACCCACATACAGGGGTTCAGAGGAACATGTATAACCTGACCCAGTATATCTTTAGCTTTAGTATGCTGCCATCTGCTGGCCAAAAACCAAAAACTGACCACACTAACAATTTATGACATTTGGCAAACGTTTTAAGAGCACAAACCCAGTATGAACGTATTCGGGTGACCACATGGTGGTGTTCTACCAATTAATGCTTGAGTACTGAGAAGACCAGTAATCAGTTCAATCATTTGATGAGTCTGTCATTGCAGATTGACCACTTTCACCAGTTCAGCATAATGCAATGACTGCTCCATCTAAAATGCTATGACACCAAACAAAAGCAGAAAGAAATTCACTTAAACTTGGGATATTTTCCTCCAAAATAGTTTTTTTAATGAGCTTCTCGTTATTGGCCTTAAATTTAAAAAGGAAGCAAATGAACTAGTGAGTAACAGTGGGAGCAGACAACTTGCAAGTAGAGCTACTTAGTTGATTAGGCAGTCAATAGAAAACTAATCAGACACTATTTTGATAATCGATTAAATGTAAAAAGTCATTTTTTTAAGAAAATATGACAAATATTGTATGCATTTTAAGCATTTTAAATATGACAATTTGCTGCTTTTGCTTGTCTTAACATTACTGTTAACTGAGTATCTTTCAGTTTTGGACTGGGCATTTTTCATTGTTTTCTCATGTTTTGCACATAACAATTAATCAAGAAAATAATGTTTTACTTACAACAAGAAATCAAGAAGATGAGCAGATTAATTGATTATGAAAAAAAATATTAGTTGCAACCCCACTACTGAACGCAGCTGAAAATTTCTACAAGTTCAACTGGCCAGCCTGCACAAAATGTGGCAACTATTCAAATACAGAGTTTATGTTTGTTGCCATTTGCCTATGTGACCTGAGTTACTGAGCTCACCAGTTAAAGAAATAATGGGAACAGGATGAGGGGATGCAGCTCATGCTTAAGTCTACATTTGTTGTGTTAACACCCTTTACCTTTAAGGTAGAGCTCTTTAGCCACTGCCCCAGCTTTGTCTTGGTCCAGGTCTACCACGGCCACCTGTGCACCGGCCTCACCCAGGGCATGAGCAAATGCTCGGCCTATGCCCTGCCCAGCACCCGTCACATAGGCTACCTTTCCATCAAGACGCATCCGATCAAGGATGGGGCGCCCCTTGACCCCGCGGAAGACTTCGTCATCTATTATTTTACTCTAATAAAAATAAACAAGATAAGCAGACGTCATGAGTGAGAATGATGCTATTATAAGGGAAAATCCTCAGTGAAGGTATGATGACAGCTGTTTGATTCCATATCAGCACTGGCTCACTGAGGTCATCTAAACAGTACCTGTGTCATTGAGCCCTCAGGGGCCACAGATACCCGGCGGATAACACTGATGCCATCTCTAAGAGGGATAATGACCTTTAAAACATGAAGGATACTGTTAAAAGATTGTACCTCAAAAATACCTGTCAAACACACACAGTAGCATGTAATGGTTTGAAACGTACCTGCTCCACACGTGGATCATTAGAGACAAACTGGTTGAATTCTCTAAGCGCCAGCCCGTTGGTATCTGTGGTGTCTTTCAGATAAACCTTGGCTTTGAACAATGAGTTATCTACACATATAACCCCTCGCAATCTCAGCAGATTGTTGTCCAGAATAAAGTTGTAGTAATTGATGTAATTATTCTTGTCAGCATCTATGAAGACCATGTCAAATTGCTCACCTGCAGCAGCCAATTCCTGGAACGAAGAGAGAGTCATTAGAAAACTGGCCATGTGCCGCACCGTTTGTTCACATATTAACACCACAAAAAGAAGAGTCAGCACCTGACAGAACACACAGTAACTACAATTGTAAATGTTAAAAGGGAAAAGTGCTACATAAATGTGTTATTAGATTGCAATAGAATCCACTTAATCTTCTAAAGGATCAAATCTTCTCTGACAGTCCTTCAATATTGCTTTCTTTTCTCTCACCTTCAGGATGTACATGGCAGATCCCGTCCTGACAGTAATCTTCTTGCCATGTGGAGACTTGTCAAAAATGGGCTGGGCAAAGTCTTTGAGGTATGGCTCTAACTCGCAGGCAATTAAGCAGCCATCCTCGGGAAGCCCTTCAGCCATGGAGAGCGCACCGTAGCCGGTGAACATCCCAATCTCTAGGACCCTCTTAGCTTGACTTATGTGGATCAGCATCTTCAGGGTCTGGCCTGCCAATAACACACCAGTTATCACATTATGGTAAACCAGTGAATATAATGGCAATGAGCAGTACACAATGTAAATGTCCAACCTTCAACATGTCCAGTGATGCACTCTTTGGGAAGCCGGAACATGGTTTTGCCCTCCTTGTGTACTTGATCCCAGTCATGGGAAACTGTTTTTCTACAATTAAGCATGAATGAAAATATCAACAAAATTGACCTCACACAGTAAGTACTTTGAGCTATAGGTGATCATGTGTAGAAAGCCAAGACATACTTATAAAGCTCTGCCAGAGGTTCACTTTCCTGTGTGGTCATTTTCTCCAGGTAGTCATCCAGGCCGCTGGCTATGTCCAGAGCCTTCTGCAAGTAGCTTGTCAACTCTTCCGGCACATTGCCACTTGCTGCGGCTACCTCCTTGGCTTTTGTTAGGAGATCCACAAGGACTTCCACTGGGGTGTCAGGAACTGGGGGAATAACAAAATGTAATGTTAGTTTTCTGATCAACTTCTCTCTCTACTACTCCTTCCTGCTCCAGGCAACATGATGTAGGGCTGCAACAACTATAAATTATGTTCATTATCCAGTTATCAGATTTTCTCAACAACTTGATAAATTGCTTGGTGTATAAAAATGTCAAAAAATGGTGAAAATCAGTTTCCTAAAGAATTCCAAAAAGCTTGCTTGTCCAACAACCAGTGCAAAAGCCAAAAAAATTCATTTGTTATCACGAGACAAGGGAAAGCAGCAAAACCATATTGATATGCTGGAATTGATAAGCTACAACTAAGGGTTTTTTTTTTTATTCCAAAAGAAGAAGAAAAAGGTATATTTCTTAATAGTGAGCTCATATTGACGTCACTACATTTTAAAAAGATAGTACTTCTTACATTATTGTATACATGTTTTTTCAGCATGAAAACGTTTTCCTCAGACCACGACCTAGACAGCAGGCTTCTGTGTAGTGAGAGACATTTTGGTCTGATAGACGAGGCGCAGAAACGCACGGGACTCCAGTGGAGTTTGGTTCGTAAAGTTATGATACGTGATAAGGCCGCCACAACGTAAAAATTAAGTAACAATCTTACCTTTTTCGGCTTGCATGGTGCGCGTTTATGGGCGTGACGATTCCGGTAGCTGTCAGCCACCGTGGGGCCACCTGCCGAGGAGGCGGTAAGGTGATATGAAGTTATATCACAGAAACTAGCTATGCAAGTTGGGGAGCGACCGATACGCTTACACAACATGCATTATCCAACAGCGCCTGGCACGTGCTCGCTTCTTGTCTGTGACCATGGGTTTTCATAACTTTTGGAGACAGGCGGATCTAGACAGAGAGACTGTCAGGGAGAACCGCGGAGGGAAAAAAAGTCCTGACGTGGACCACAGGAGTGTTATCAAACGGGGACCTGCGGGTTCACAGCTATTCAGGGATCCATTTTTTTGGGTGGGTTTTGATTTAATTTTGGTTAATATTGGTTTGTGCCTGAAATGAGTGGTTAGATTAAATTAGAAAAAAAAAAAAAAAGAGAGAGAAAATATTGCACATAGCTGTATTTAAACTAAGACATTTAACATTTACTGTACGTAAAGGTTAACACTTACTCTTTCATTGACAAAAAAGAGCATGTTTGTCTTTTCCTTTGTCAAATCACTATTTTTTGAAAATTTGGACCGTCAAAATGAATTAAAAAGCACCAAAAACTTGCATATCACTTTTTAGGCATAAAACTATGAATGGCTGCTTTCCATTCAGGTGTGCCAGTTTCAGGGCCCTGCATTGTGCATGCTGGGTCACTGGCATGATTAACTGGGACATCTAATGGAACAGGGTCATCATTAATTTAATTAGCTACACCTGTGATTTCTTAGCTAATGTCTACTGTGAAAAAGCCTACTGAAACTAAATGTGTTGAACTGTAGTGATGAAAATCTGACTTACATAATATTACGTGAAAAACACTTAGGCTTAATTTCTGAATGTTGGCCTCATACAATTAATTTGTAGCATGAAGCTTAAAGCTGAATTATTTATGTATTTATTTGTTGGCCATGTGGGGGCTGCGGAACAAGCTGTAAACACTACACTGACATTTTGTCACCTTAAACAGTTGTGGCACACATGTTAGCAAACAGTTGCTTATTTGCACATCCATTATACATGAGCAACATCAGCTTTCATGTGGAGTTGTGTTACTGTATGACAAGTGTTCTCTCTCCTTTTGTCATCTTCTTTTGGTCTCCATCAATTCCTGAGGAAAATATGGCTCTTAAGTTGCTAAATGTTCGCCAGCTGATAACTTTGCCTTTCTGCTGTTCGGCGCAGGGCAGGTAGCTTACAGTCAGCTTTTTTGCCTAAAACAGCGGGACGGAAAACCAGTATAATGATCCGAAATAGACTAAAATGCTCCGTAGAGCTGATGGGGACAGCAGGGGGGTGATAATTCTCAACATTTTACCTATTGTCATAAAAATATATATTGATCTCTGCAGCTTTAGCCAGGAGAAATATAGAATATTCTAAAACATTTCTGAGAGGGGAGGTGGGGAGAGACTGGGTATGATAAGGAATAGGCAATGGCATCAAACATCAACATATGGTGGCCTTGTTCTCCTTACCAATCTCAACATACCAGGTCAGAGAGAGCCGTTTTTAAGTCTGGCTTCTCTTTTCATCGGTATTTTCATGTAACATTTGATTGAAGGCCATACTGTAGGCTGGCACTCTTATGTTAACAGTGAACCAAATGGCTGTAACCAAAGGCATGGTTGTGAGGAGAGTGTTAGGCTGTTATGTAGTCAAACAAAATAGGCTACCTAGTGATCAGATTACAATGATTAAGAGCACTCTAAAGTCAACCAAAGCTTTTGTTTGATTTACAAACTAGCCATGTGTTTAC
The DNA here is from genome assembly GCA_002120245.1 of Maccullochella peelii. Classification (NCBI taxonomy): domain Eukaryota; kingdom Metazoa; phylum Chordata; class Actinopteri; order Centrarchiformes; family Percichthyidae; genus Maccullochella; species Maccullochella peelii. The sequence continues at coordinate 73,056 of LKNJ01001182.1, forward strand.
ATTCGACCTACTGATCAATATTTTTTAAATTTATATTTATATATCTTTCAGAATTTAGAAATGCCACTAATATATAAAGGTGATCTGCCAGGGAGCAAGCAAACAATAGGCAAGTTTGTTGAAACTGAAAAAAAACTACCCAAATGCCCTGGTAGTTAGATTTTAGTATAGCAAACATTTGAATCAGTGCCATTATTCATTGGCTATAAATAGTTAACTAAATTTACTGAAATGCTGTCTTATTTGCTACTAAAAATGGTGCTAGCTAATGTTAGCATTTGGCTACTTTTAGCTATTGGCATGTCTGATGTTGAAATATAGTCTAATTTTCACTCTAAGTGGCACCAGCAAATACCGAGTCAGACCTGTTGGAAAATGTCTGTCAAGGCTACAACAAGGCTGTTTATCTTCTTACAAAACTTGACACTGTGAAGCCAAAAAGGCTTTCACCCAACAGCAACAGCATGTAAATGCTACTGTAAAAATACTGATAGTGGATTAATGTGTCAGATTATTTGGTCAGTTTCCACTTTATAATCCCTATTTATTATAACTTCATCATGTAGGGATATTCTAAAATTGTGTAATCACATGTGGATCAATGAGCCTCAAATTCAAGTTAAATAATAATAAAAAATAATTTTCCCCCTATGTAATTGTAATTTGCAAAATAAAAATGTTGACCATAACCACATTTATGTTCATTTAATGTTATACAGTTAAGTAATGCAATGCATTGGTGGCAGAACAGGTGTTACCTCACAGTTACACAAAACTTGTATAAGTGAATAACACATGTCATGACGTGAAGAATACTGAAAGCAAATGCTCCTCCCTTATCTCAGGGGCATCCTCTAAATACTATACTGTATTTAAAGACTCAAATGACTGGGATTCTCATTAATAAGACAGTGACGAGCTCTGTTCACATCTCTAACTCACAGTCAGCACTGCAAGTATGGGAAAGGTTCATCTGGAGGACAACGATACCAAAGAAAAGAAAACTGAATTCAGCTTAGTACGGTTCAAAGGTACCTGGAAGCACAAACTGGGAAATAAGATCAATAAGGACACAGTTGACTGTGTCTCTGCTGCAAAAATGTGAGTATAACATTGTTATTTACTCACAGTAATTTAAATTACTGTAATTACAGAGAAAAAGTATGATGCAAGTGACAAGTCATATCATACAAGTACTACTGGGTCTGCTTTTATTTTACATATCTGTTTAGATTTCTTATGCAAAATGTTTTCTTCTATCTTTGACTCTCTTCTAAGAAGATTTTATAAGTTGAGTTTTGAAAATTGATGCTGTTGCGTAGTTGGCCTGATGGCACTGTCTGTCACATGACCACATAGTCTAACAGTTTCAGGAATCATTAGCCAAAAATGATGTAAAGTTACATCATCATCTAGGTGTTCAGGTTAAAATGTATTGCTTTAGTAGTGCAGAAGATCTGAAATGCATTCATTGCTTAAGAATGAAACATCTAGAAATGTGTGAAGTAAATATTAAGACTTTAGTATTTAATTTAAATTTTGCATTAATCAACAGGACACTGGCATTTACTGTAAATTAAAACTTAAACTGATGCAATCATTGGCATTGAAGAACATCATAAATCAATGCGACGGAGTTGTTTTCATTTTTTAAATGACAGTCTTTTTACTTTTTATGGAAGCCTATAGGGGACTATATTAAATGATAATGTAAACTTGAAAATGAAAATGTAATTCCACAATAGCATTAGAATTTTCCACATACCAGTATGTGTTATTTGAGTTAAAATTAAAATGCAGTAATCTAATTTTCATTTTCACATGCTCGTATGGGCGTTCTATGACCATATTAAAATTAAAATGGAAAAGCTGTTTGACATTTAATTTTCAAAGCTGTACCCCCCTGTACAGTGGACAATATTCAAATGTTAATTCAATTTTGAAAATTAAAATGCAATATAAACAATGTATGTTTCATTTTCAAAGACTTAACCAGAGGACAATATTCAAATGCAATAAATGAAACAGCGCCGCCAGTCTTTTGCATTTACAATTATATGTCACCTGGCTCTTTGGTGTCAAAATGAAAATGCAATCATTTTGTCATTTCCCTCATCAAGGTGGGTCTTCAGTTCACTTCCTCATTCAGTGACTTGGTTCATTAAAATTTGAGTGTGCTTGCTTTAGCTTCAAGTACTTGAAGAAGTACTAATTGTAATAGTAGAAGGAGTTGAAGTACTTTAACTAGTTAAAAATATAGTAGTAGTGGAAGGTGTTGAAGTACTTGAAAGTAATACATTTGGGCTGCTCCCTTACTGTTATTTTAAGCAGTATTTGATACTTCCATAAGAAGGGCCATATTAGTATGTGAAAATGAAAATGCAAATTGGATTATTGCATTTTCATTTTCATTTTTACTCAAAAACACATACATATGTGAAAAATTAAAATTCTATTGTGGATTTACATTTTCATTTTAACATAGTCCCCTATAGGCTTCCATACGCTCTCTAATTTCTCAATGTCTTTTTGTGTTTTCGAGTACAGACCTCTCCTAGTCTTTACATGTTGCAGGGTGTGGTTCTGGGAAGAAGGGCAATGAAGCAGTCACAGTATAGTTCAGTTTAGGCAACTAAACTACTTGGTTATGGGTAGGGAAAATTTGTGGTCGTAGTGAAGGAAAGTTGCCTGGAAACTAGGTTGACTGCTGGTAGGAGAAATATTAGAACTGTGGTCTCCAGTGTCAATGTCACATGCTGTGTTATCCCAACCATCCACCCGGACCTCTAACCTAAAGGAGCTTTGCACCTGTTGTTTACACATGTGCAAGTGGCAAATATAGAGTAAGTCATTTTAGCATTTGAAAAAACTGTACATGCTGTCCCTTTCTCATGAGAGCAGTCACTCCGGTTAAGCTGTAAGCACTTTAAAACAGGATTCTGGGGATATGTCCTTATTTGAGCTAAATGGGTATCTACTACTGTAGTAATTTCTACTGCTTGTAAAAATGTAACACTTTAATTTGTACAAATATATAAGGTTGATTATGGCAGATTTGTGGCTTTTACAGCACCTCCGTGACTAAGACTCAATGGATAAGTTGCTGAATGCTAACAATAAAATCATTAACCATCATCTGGTCGAACGAGAGGTCAAGGAGAGCAAGAATAGATTTTTCTTTGAAATCCAGGTCTGTTCTGATTTATGTGTAGCACAGGAGGCAGACTGACATTTTTCAATAATAGAATCAGTTTTGACAACTGGAGGGTAAACAATAGTCGTATATCAGTGACTATTGATACAGGTCATGTAAACAGCATATTCCGTTTGGATATTGCAGATTAGGCCTTATGAATGTAGCATTTTCCAGAATAACACGTTTTTGGATATGTGCAAATATTCTTGAAACGACCTTTTCAAGAAGTTGGTTGAACGAATGACAGAGGGAGGCTGTCTTCGCATGGTTGAACAAGTCCGCCACCAGTGGAAAAGTGGCTTTGACATGATAAACAACATGTTAGGGCATCGACCCCTGTCAAACACAGCCAGAGTATGCACGGCTGCATGTAAACAGGCATATTTGCGGAATACTCATTTTCATTAGCCATGTAGACAGCTTGAATATTGTCTTTTTCGGGAATAAGGGCAAAAAGGAATATTTTGTCCATGTAAACGTAGTCAGTGTCAGTCTTGCGCGTGACACGCACATCACACGCACGAACAGTGGACATTGTGTGCTCAAGAGTCTACTGTTGTGACAATTTGGTTGTGTTTGCTAATTAAAATAAAACCCTGGTTTGACAATAAAATCTGTATTGTTTAAATAGTGATGCTTTTCATGTTGCCACTGGTACACAGCCCGTGGGATATACAAGCAGTGAGAATGTAGAGACAACATAGTTTGTATGAACAGTAAAATATCTGGAGACTCTGCATTATTGAAAGTGTTTTTGTAAAATACACCTTTTCCTAGTAGAAATGCCTTAATGCTACCAGACATTTTTACGTTGGATATATTTATTTTACTGAGTGCAAGGCGTTTCCAAAATTTTGAGTTTTTTTTCTTTTTTAGATGCTTTAAGTAGGTAAATGTGGAGAAGATAGGTGAAAACAACCAAATAATAGGTTTGGTTTACATCAACTTTTAAAGATATTTTCACCTCAGTAGGAGTAGATATATTGGCATAATAGCAGTTTGAACAGTTTGTTGGAAAACACAACACATACAGAAAAAGAGTTATGTAGTAGAACACTGGTGTGTGTGAAAGTAATTCTTTTAACATTAGCACACATTTTACTGGAAAACAATCATGGCATCTAACATAATCATTCAAATCATCTGCAATGTTTAACATCAGATAGATATATACTGTATATCTATCTATCTAGAGATAGAGATCTAGATCGATAGATATAGATATAGATACACACACACACACACACACACACACACACACACACACACCAGCCATAACATTATGACCACCTGCCTAATATTGTGTAGGTCTCCCTTTTGCCGCCAAAACAGCCCTGACCCGTCGAGGCATGGACTCCACTAGTCCTCTGAAAGTGTGCTGTGGTATCTGGCACCCAGACGTTAGCAGCAGATCCTTTAAGTCCTGTAAGTTGTGAGGTGGGGCCTCCATGGATCGGACTTGTTTGTCTAGCACATCCCACAGATGCTCAATTGGATTGAGATCTGGGGAATTTGGAGGCCAAGTCAACACCTTGAACTCGTTGCCGTATGTCTCAAACCATTCCTGAAGCATGTTTGCAGTGTGGCAGGGCGCATTATCCTGCTGAAAGAGGCCTCTGCCATTAGGGAATACCGTTTCCATGAAGGGGTGTACTTGGTCTGCAACAATGTTTAGGTAGGTGGTACGTGTCAAAGTAACATCCACATGAATGGCAGGACCCAAGGTTTCCCGGCAGAACATTGCCCAAAGCATCACACTGCCTCCGCTGGCTTGCCTTCTTCCCATAGTGCATCCTGGTGCCATGTCTTCCTCAGGTAAGTGACGCACACGCACCCAGCCATCCACATGATGTAAAAGGAAATGTGATTCATCAGACCAGGCCACCTTCTTCCATTGCTCCGTGGTCTAGTTCTGATGCTCACGTTCCCATTGTAGGCGCTTTCGGCGGTGGACAGGGGTCAGCACATACATACACTCACTCACTGATTGGTCTTTTTGAGATGTACACAACCTATAAACAGAATTTCCTTCTCTCTGGACTATTCCACAAACGTCTGCTTCTCAACCTTACAACAACCTCTAAAACGCTGCCAGTAGGCCTCAAGAACCAACTCAAAGGCACGCAAGATGGCTGCCTTAACCTCATAATCTAAGCTCTGTGCAAGTGATAATGAGGAATAGGCCTCCTGAGCTTTACCTGTTAACATACACTGCAACAATAGTGTCCAGACATCTTTGGCCACTCCAAAGTGGTGGCTACACGCTCAAAATGGGAAGTGTATTTTTCTACATCCATCTCAGAGAAACGAGGAACTAAACTTATGTTCCTACCACCATCAAATCGAGGAGGGGAGTCAGAAGATCTATGAGAACTAGCTGTTTCAGATCTCGACCTAAACTCTAATTCCTTCATTTTATCCTCATGTACGAATCGCAACCTCTCCATTTCTAACTTCCTCACCTCTTCTCTATCCTTTGCCTCAATCTCTGTTTCATCCTGAACTGGAGTTCCAATTCCTGTAAACGTAAAGACGGATCATCTTGAGTCTGCAACATTACCTGCTCTGGCCTGCTGCCAAGCAACTTAACAGAGTCACTCAAGTCTGGCTCCTCATCAGACTGGCTAAACTCCTTAGGCAATACCCCCTGCTCAGCGAGTATAGTGGCTATCTCAGCAATCAGTTCATCTTTCTTCCGAGACATTGGAGCAATTCCAATATGGTAGTGCTCAGCAATAACCATGAGTTGGGCTTTGGTACAACGAAAAAGCTGCTCTGCCGTAGGAGCTTCACTAAACCCCTGCAATTCAAAGTCCATAGTAAAATTACTACAATTACCCAAAGGACTTGAACAAACATTTACAAAGTTACAGGAATGTAGTACTGGAGGCAGCACACAAAATAAGCTCTCTCTAGAGGAGCAGCTAGGTAGCTACAAAACAGCGCAACACAAAGTAACATACCACACAGAAGTGCTACAAACCAAAGCGCAGTCAACAAGCTTCAAACCAACCAGCGTGACACAAGGTGACACTGCCACACAGAACAAAAGGGTTATGAAACAGAAAAAAAACAAAAAAAAACGCAGTCAACATTACCATAGGCCTTACCCAAAGCCAAAAGTAAGCAGTCAAAAGTTCCAAAGTACTAGGCTGATAACATTAGCAGTTACTATTTCAGGTCACAGTATAGAAATAGGATTAGGAATACTGCCACCTTAGAGAAAACAGTGCAACTCTAGCACCAAGCACTACTAATCTTACCCAACTGAGAAGAAAGCAGGTTACACAAACAAAGCTCACACAGAAAATGAAAGCATGAGCACTGGCACTCAATACTCAAACTGCCAAACTAATCAGGGTTACAGCTATTCTAGAAGAACACAACTACAGCCTAGTCTTTAACAGAAACTACTGCGCACAATAAAATTGCTCAACTCCCTACATTCACACAAAACGAGGTGCACGTGAAGAACATAGGCCAGCGGATGCCACCACATGCTATCACTAGAGTAGAATGAAACATTCCTAACTAAAGAGGGACACCACACCAGATTAAATGCAAAGACAGTCCAACATTTATTTGTAACAAAACAAAAACGTAAACTAGGAGAACAAACAAAGAAACTGGATCTTGTTCCAGGGAGTGAGAGAGCGTGTGGGCAGAGTAAGGAGCCACTTATATAGACCCAGCCCACAGCTCACCCAGGTGTTAGTGATCGAGAAGCTGCACCTAGAACACAGAGCAGACACAACGACAAGACATAGAATGACACGTAACAATATATACAGATAGATAGATATAGATAAAAAGACAGATTAAATACACCCACCAAAACCCCTCAAACGTCTGTAATGTAATGTAACATCCTTACATGTATACACAAACTTGTCCTTTCAGATTTCTTGCAACATTTTACAGACCCATTCACATCACGCAACCAGCATGAGGGCACCTTTCTCAAATGGTTAGAACCCTACATGTCACATGAAAGGCAAAGACAACCACCAATTTGTTCACAGGATCCTTACATAACTCTCCTGAGAGTTATACTACTCTCAGCGTCACCCCTCTGTAAGATTACAAACACTTTGATTTAAATCTGAGCTATACCTAGACAACATGGAACAATACAGATGTTATTGTCAAACCAGGGTGTTATTTTAATTAACACACGGGCCACGTGTGCACACAATGTCCACTGTGCGTGCGTGTGATGTGCACGCACACTTACACACCTATGAGTGACAATGATATACTACTTACAGTGTCTCAGGTATTTCACTTTGGTTGGAATTTGGCATGACGTTACTCATTTTTTCAGTGAGAGGCTATACTTTGTTATTCCCCCTAAAGCCTAACGGTTTTCCAGCTGCTGTAAAATTGACAGACGTGCAGACATTCCGCTGTCAATCAACCTAACACCTTTAGAAAGTTATTAGGGGGACATGTAGTGGGCTTGAGGGAAGACAGCAACCTGTTTAACATATCACTGTTAACTACAGTAAAACCAAAATGTGTAGGAGTTAGAGGAGAATAGTTTTGATTTTGACAGCCAGCATGTGTTTTGTTGTATATCTGACCTAATGTTTAATAGCATGTCTCTGGAAAAACTGCAAAGGTATTAGATTTGGATGGTGAGAAATAAAGTATAGTGATTGTTTTTGAGGTCAAGTTAAAGAAAAGAGGACAAAATGGTGGCAGTACCACCTCATTTTCTGTCCTCACCATATGACAGTGAAAATTAGGTGTTTAAAAGTTCTAAAAGTTCTGCCTCTGTCTCAAGCCGGGTCTCAGTTAAAAAAATATGGATCCCTGTCATTTATTATGAAATGTACGTAATATTAATATCTATATCTATAATATTGAGAAATACCACATTGGGCCTTGTTGTTCTGATTATTCTGTAAGTTTTGGAGAGGAATATTTTTGTGTTTTGCCATGTTTGCTCCCTTAGGAAGACAGTGGTCTGATAATAGCTTGTTTAGCATAGTTTAGTCCAGGGGTTCTCAACCTTTTGTAACTTAAGGCCCACTTCTGATTCTTAAAAAAATTCCGAGGACCACCTTCCCAAATAAATGAGAACAAAAACCCATAACATCCTGGGTGCTTTGTGTTTAAGTGTCTCTGGAGCTTCGATGGTTTTAGCGCCTCCTTTGACAGGATTTCACCACATTCACTGAACACACTGTGCTGCCATTATGATTCCAGATTGAACGTATTCAGGCTCATATTTCCTCACCACATGCTTTGGAGCTTTTACTGGCGCAGGGTTGTCTCCCACATCACTTTTTTGTTTCAAAAACCGATCCATTTTGTGTCACTGCATCCGAACATTACGTGAGGGAACGTTAGCTAGCTAACGGTGGCAAAATGCGTTTGTCTCAACCTGATGATGTGTGGTGATTGGCAGGTGATATTTTAACGTAGCTGGTCATTGAAATTATGCATTTTTATTTATTTATTTTAAAGTTTTTCATTTATGTGAATTCTTGAGCACATTTGGATATAAAAATAACTAGCTTCGTAAATTATCTTAATCTCACAATTTGACAGTGCCACTGCCTCTGCGGCCCACTAGATGGCGCTCTGAGGCCCACCAATGGGCCCCGGCCTACTGGTTGAGAGTGTCTGGTTTAGTCAAAACAGGCACAAGGAGTTTTGGGACGGGGCTTCTGTCTAATAGAGGAACCATTTGAGAAACTGACTCTGAAGAGACAGACCTGTTGATATCAGCTGTTTGATCTTTACAGCTTGGTGAGGTATGGCCTAGTTGGAGGATAGGTTGCTGATATCAATGAACAATTAGATTTTGCTGCAGTTTGCCATATGCACTATTAAAGAGTGTATCAAATTGGCTTTTTTTTGCAGTACAAGTTTTTCTATTCACGTATATTGATTTGAGTTTTGATTTAGGTGCCTGTGTCCTGTTGTTTTATACCAAAAGTAATTTTTGATGCCAAATTCTAAAGCAACTGTTTTGTCTCCAGAAATTAGGTGTAATGCCTCTTTCATTGGTTGTACATCTTGTGCATCATTTTCACAAATATAGTACGTTAGTGTGTTGAGGGCTGTTGTATTAGAATGCATTAGTTTTAGCTAAGTGTACCCAATAAACTGGCAACAGAGTGTATGAAGTGCAATTTATTGACAGAAACAGAAAAAGCCCTTTAAAACAACATTACAATAATTGGCACCCATGCCATTATAATAAATATTTTTTTAATGTGTTTTGTGTGGCAGCTATGAGAGCGTCACAGAAAACTGCACCACTTGGACAGTGGTCAGCCCCATCGTCTTTACTTACAAGGTAACTGAGACTCAGGACTTGCTGGACCCAAGCAACGACACACTCCTGCTGGGCCACATCACCGACCCGCAGCAGCTGGAGGACATTAAGCAATCAAACAAGCCAATCAAACGATTTGTGGTCATTGACCAAGAAGTCTACAAAATCTACGGCCCCAAGCTAACTAAATATTTAGAGGCATACAATGTCCTGTACAAGATCTTGGCTCTACCCACCACTGAGGAGAACAAATCCATGGAAATGGTCTTGAAGATCCTAGAAGAGGTCAACAACTTCTCCCTTGACCGCCGCACAGAGCCCATCATTGCCATTGGGGGAGGAGTGTGCCTGGACGTAGTGGGCCTGGCTGCCTCACTGTACAGAAGACGCACCCCTTACATCAGGGTCCCAACCACACTGCTCTCCTACATCGATGCCAGCGTGGGGGCAAAGACAGGGGTTAACTTTGCAAACTGCAAGAACAAGCTGGGTGCCTACATTCCACCCACCGCTGCCTTCCTTGACCTGTCCTTCATACAAACTGTTCCTCGACGACACATCTCCAACGGGCTGGCAGAGATGGTAAAGGTACGTTAGAAGTCCCTGGATGTGGAATGGTTACCTTAAAGCTGATACTGGAGAACGATAATTCCAGTATCAATGTGATCATCAGCTTATACCTTGACATGCTTTGTAACAATATAAATAATAATATTAATATAAATAAATGCAGACTAATTTAACACTCCTGCTTTAACCACTTTAAACATTATTTTTGATGCCAATTTAAAAGCATCTACTTCCTCTGGAGTGTTTAATTAAATTAGTTTATTAAGGTTTTAAGTATTATGCCATTATTGCTGCGCATTTGCGCAAAGCATTTAGTTTGCTCTTTTTAACGGACGTGGTTCTGAGACGTTTATTCTCAGTGCAAAGTCTAGGTCCCAATTTCCACCAAAGTTATAACAACTTGCTATGCACAGCCTCATTTGAATCCACCTCCCTCCTGTTTGCGCATCTCCTCCCACCTGTGCACCTTGTGCTCCAAAATACCACACAGACGAGCAAAGTGAGTTTCAAGGTCAGGAAAATATTGCTGTAACGGTCAGAGCGCTGCTTGCACTGGTTGTTGCACCACCATGATAATAGGGCCCATAACATTTAATGTGAAATAAAAAAAATTGTATATTATAGTTACTCTAGATAAGCATGGCAAAGCAGGAAGTCATAGGTTAGGCACTGCAGCTTCATACAAGCCATTTACAGCACAGCGGCTAGTCCATGAGTCACCAAAGGGAATTTTCAAATTCCATTGATAGTAGCAAGTAGTAACTTGATGCACTTATTAACTCTGAGAGATGAAGTGAAGTTTTTTTATGTATTCATTTTTCGTGTTTGAACTGCTCATTGAGGTTTTCTATGCGTTTCTGACGGTTGTGTGCAGATGGCCTTGATGAAACACAGAGGCCTCTTTGAGCTTCTTGAGAAACACGGCCGTATGCTGTTGGACACTAAATTCCAGGCTGACAACAGTGTCTACGGACACAACCGCTTACAGGTTGCATCACAAGCAACTCACATAGCCATCATGACCATGCTGGAGGAGCTTGTCCCAAACCTTTGGGAGGATGACCTAAACAGACTTGTGGACTTTGGCCACCTTATCAGCCCAGCATTAGAGATGGTAACTGATCTCATGGCAGACATAGCTAAACACTTGTATTTACATCCTTTGTTCATACATGCTATTATACATATACAGCATGCATTTGATTTTATGTGAGTCTATAACACTCCTCAGATTGTATGGGGTGTAAGGTTTTCACATGCCCATTACTTTTTGGTGACAAATAGCCGCATCCTCACATTTGATCATGGTCTTTTCTCTTTTTCATACAGAAAGTTCTCCCATCTCTGCTGCATGGTGAGGCAGTGAACATTGATATGTCTTACATGGTTTACGTGTCCAAAGAGATTGGTCTATTGACAGAAGAAGAAAAGCAGAGGATCATCAGCTGCATGGTGGGCCTGGAGCTGCCTGTCTGGCACGAGGCATGTACCATGGAACTCATAGAGAAGTCTCTGCAGGACAGGCTGAAGCATTCTGGAGGCCTGGTCAGAATGCCTCTGCCTGTTGGTCTTGGGCAAGCAGGTAAGAATCACTAGATGGGAACTGGCATCCCGTCCTATCTTTAAGTATGATGGCAAAGCTTCACAAACTAAGAAAAAATTACCGCTGGTGTGTCTTCGTCCTACAAATGATGGCACCAGATTAGCTCTTTTTTGAAAGCACTGACAACTTCTTTTTTTCCTATGGCTCATTGTATGAGCTAGTTCTATGTTATTTTGACTTCATGTAGTATATGTACAGTATAGTTAAAGCATGTTCTCTTTGCTCTCCTTTCTTTCATTGCAGACATTTTTAATAACACATCTTGTGAGGTCCTGCACAGAGCTTACGAAAAATGGTGTGATGAGCAGAGCGTCTCCTCCGACAGCAGCTGTGACCCTTAACCCGCCGCAATACCACAACTGAATCAGTTCAATCTGTTTTTAAGAGAATATGTTTACATTATTCAAAGTGTATTTGTAATTGATAGCATTTGCCTATTGTATTTTCACAATGTGGCAACAAAGGCCAAATGCGGGGTAACTGTATTAGCACTGGTATAGTCTATTTCTACATGCTTCTCAAGGTCACGGTCAAGGTAAACTTTATTATCCCAGATATGGAAATTCGGGTGGTCAAGGTGCTGAAGTCTAGCATGTGTTCTGACAATCATTTCTCTGCAAATGGTGACAATACCGAATGCTGCCTGCTTTGTCAATGAATTGCAATGAGTTTTAGAAAGAAAAGAGTGTTTTTGTAACAGTTTAAACCTTTTTTGATTTGAGTATAGCACCAGCTAACAAGTAATGTAACAAGCAGCGTGCTAACTACTCTCTTGTTGTCAAACTTGTTAAGTATGCCTCATTAAAGATTTTTACTGCTTATCAAACACTGTGTGTTTTAGTAACGTAATAGACTCCTAAATGTTATGCTGACTCTCCCCCTACCATGGCCTCTGCCCCTTCCCCTGCCCTGCACTCCATCTGCACCTCTGCCTCTCCCACTTCCCCCTCTAGCCTCACTGTCACTTCTTTCTTCTACAAGAGCTGCATAATCTTCACAACTTGAATCCTGAAATGAAAAAAATGAAAAAGTATAAAATGGGTAGTTTTGTTGTGATGCCTTCCATATTTGAGGAATGCTGATGATGTGAAATACACATTGGTAAGCTGTAATGATAAAGCAAGGTAAACTACAATGATGCACGAATTGATGAATACATAGGATATGTTGCAGGATAATGCCAAAAACTTGTTCTTTTATGTGCGTTATCTCCAGTCTAACGTTAGTCATCCCACTTCTATCATCTGTTTATAACTAGCCGAAGTGTCATATAAAGGCAGTCAATGTATCATGCAACGACAATGGATTAGTTCAAAGTCACTAGCCTATACTGTGCAAGCTAGCAAGCTGATAACGATATTGCTCTTTATAAATCCGATTTTTTTTTTAAAAATAACGTTATTTAAACTATAATAACAGTGTAACTTCACTTACCTCATCTATCAACATGATGCCGGTCGATCACGTTCAGTCTTCTGTATGTCATGTCATACATTTGCCCAGGATGCTCGCTCACGCCTACTGTGTGCGCTCACGAGAAGGAGCAACGATGCTGACTGCTGTAACGGCCACCGGTGTCACTAAAAACAAAGACTTTCTGAAAACTCCACACAGTGCTTTTAAGATCCACTGGTTTGTAATTCCAGCTGTTTTCCCCAAACCCCTAAAATGGTGGGGAGCCTCCTAAATCAACCTTTCTAAAAATGCCTGACAGCTCTAGCTGACAAGTCTAGGCAACTTTTCACACAGTTTTCCCACATAGAAATACTGCAAAGAGAACATTATATGGAAAATGTTGTAAAAACAGCTTAATTGTATGTGTAACACAGTTATCACTGGTAGCTACAATGTAATTTTTTTCATCTGGCCTAGCTTTTTTTGCAAAGTAATTTTGACAAACCAACATTGTTGTTAGAACCTGTAACCTGCAATTAAGACTTCTTCCCACAGTTATTACAGGCAACTCTGACAGTTTGGGCCTACTTTCAACCACATTCCAAGTGGAGAAGTACTTATCTTTGCAAAAGCCTCTGGTAACAGTGAACCATCCTCCATCATCCCTTCTTATAAATTCCGCCCTGGGGAGATGAATTGGGGAAAGCTGTCAAATTGCTTTTACTTTAGACTGAAAACTACAACAACAAACCTTTTATTGTGAAACCTTTGACCCTGTAACTCAAAAGAAAAGGCTTGGTACAGTCAATGTATTTCAAGGTTCATTTGTGTGCCAGTGGAAGTGTTAGGAACCCCTTTATTTGCTGTTTTCCTGTTGTCCGGGTGGAGTCTGTCTTTTTGTATGTGTGTCTGTTACCTGTCTGAGACCTGGGTCAAGAGGCGTGGCTGCCGGCTGAGCACCTGTGGCTCATCTGGTCTCGTCAGACGAGGGAGTACTAACACCAGGAAGAGAGGGTTTCTCGTCGCCAGATTGTCCCATCCACTTGCGTGGTATCTCGTCACGGCTCTTTAAACCAAAGTTAAGTGTAAACGTAATCTCGCTAGTGTTAGTGACTTGTGTCTTCTTTATGCCACAGAAAGCCTTGCCGTCTGTATCCTGCTCTGCATCGCCACAGACCTGGATCTCAGCCTTCACCTCTGCCACGGACTCTTCCAGTCCTCCAACCCTCAGCCCCAGTTCTACAGTCCAGGACTTCTGTTAACCATATGCCCCTCATCACGATCTTTTTGCATCGTATTGTAAATAAACATATTTTCTTTTACCTCCCTGGTTCGAGTCCTGTGTTTGGGTCCAGTGAAGAAATACCGCTAAGCCTAACAGAAAGTCACCAAATTTTGTCATTGTTAATTTGCATATTCATGTTCACTTGAAACTTCAAATAACATGATGTTATATGAAGGTGGAACATCGAAAAAAGTTTAAAAAAAAAAAGTGGTTAGAATAGAAAAGTTTATTGAACTGAAAGAAAATTTGGTTGAACTGAGTATTAGACTAAATGACTTGTCCAGATGGAGAGGTTTTGCAGTGTAGAACACACCACCTGTCCATGGAAGTAGTGTCTGATCTGACAGAAAACTCTTACAGATTTTTAGGAACATGATGGGAAAAATCCACCTCTGCTATGAAGTCTCTAGCCTTTCTGGTACAGTACCTAACCCTTTACATTTCCGAATTCATAACAAAAAAGTGATTTTTAACTGCTGTTCTAAAAATGTCATAGTCGCAGACAAATTCTATATTTCTTTAATGTCATTACAATCACTTGCATGCATCAGAAAGAGGAAGACTTGAATAGGCCAACTACTCTAAATGGACAATGATCCTGGGACATATTAGGAAGCCACGATGGCACATTGCTCATATTCAGTGATTTATGTTTATTAAAGTCTAAACCTAATGGGATATTAACTTTACCTCCCTGTAGAGACCATACTCTATGTCATCCATCCATTTTCTGTACCTTCTTCTCCTGCGGTGAGCAGCTGGAGCCTGTCCCAGCATGCACTGAAAGATACACCCCAGGCAGGTGGCCAGTCTATCATAGGGCTGTTTTTAGTCTGGCTTTTACTTAAAGTGTCTCGTCATTTGTTGCCTTAGTTTTTTTGTCTTAATCATTGGTTTTCATACTAATTCTATCCCTTGTGTTTACTTATTTTATTGACTTTTATCTATTTTTAACATTTTATTGTTGTATTGTAATTTTTAGTCTTGCAAAATTCTATGTATTGTTGTCTTTTTTTTCTCTATTTTTTGTGTCTGTGCTTCTTTTACCCCTGCTCTGTGAAGCACTTTGGGCTGCATGTTTGTATGAAAAGTTCTATATAAATAAAGTTGCGTTGAGTTGAGTTGAGGGCTAACACACACAGAGAAACACGTTCACACTAACAGTACAGTGCTAACCACTGTGCCAGCGTGCTGCCCTACCCTATGAAGAAAGTTTAAACCTAAACGTACTAAAGTCTGTGTGGCATTCTCTTAGGCTGAATAAAAAGTAAGCTTATTTTTTAAGGGTAGCAAAATAAAAGCTAAAACACTTTTCTTTCAGTGTTTGATTATTAAAATTTACATTTCACGCTGAGCACATGAATGAGTCTCGTCTTGAAGAAATGTGGATGTGTGATATATATTTTTAAAAATACATTTTAATATTATTTTACAATATTTAAAAGTGAAGTTTAAACACATGACAGTAAAGTAACAACTGAATTGACAGTTTGAAGTGTTTTCGTCTGACACACAGTCTCACATGCTGCATGCTGCCCCACAAATAGGATATAATTATTCATGGGCAAAAATAGATCAGTGGATCTACTGTAGTTTTCACACAAAAACCCCAAAACACAATAATATTTTGATTGTCTGTTCTTTTTTAAAAGACACTATATACAATATATTAGCAAGTTTACAATATTGGCAAGATATAACAAACATTAACAAAAATGTCTCATATGGTATCAACCAGTTATGTACAGACATCAAAAAGAAGATTCCCCTGTGTATACATCTACATCTAGATCAGTAGTTGATCAGTGTCTACAAAGCAATTGATACATTTTGGGCAAAAGCTGCTGTGATCCTTTGTTAGCACATAACCCACATTTTAGTTTATTCATTTATCGATTTTATTTTACATTTATTATTAGGTATTGTGATGTATCATGTCAGGACTGCTTTAGGTTTTACAAACAGGAGCCAATTTGAATAAAATTAGTTTTGGCCAGTGGGGCAGGTATAATGTACATTTTATCACATGTGGACCCAAAACAAAACCATCTTTGTCTTTTCTTTCTTTCTTTCTTTTTTTTTTTTGCAACCTGACACACAGTTTAAAAAATACTATAGTCCATTATCAATGTAAGGTCATTTTACCCTATATCTTCAAACATGGCTTTTCCTTCCATGTGTCTTATTTGCCATTGCTCATCAAAACTAGTATATAAAGTACAAATGAAGTTAAAGTTGTGATGTCTGAGATCATGATAGAATAAGAACATCAATAACAAAATAATTTGCGGGCTGTATTATATCATTTCATTATCATTTGGTCGATGTTTGGTTTGTTATGTCTTCAGAATACATTAAGAGCATGGGGTGAAAATAATATACATTTAAATATTTGTAGAAACAATTACTAATATACAATACTTGATCCTTTAATATTTGAATACCAATTTATATTTTGTGCATTTTCTTGAAATGCAACCATCAGAAGTTTAACATTGTTATCACTGTTTTTCTGGCAAGTTTGAACATCACCCTAAACGTTTTGCACTTAACTACCAGTACATTTTCACATATGTATGTTATCTCTTTTGACATGGACAAATGTGAAAACCCTAGTGTATAATGGCAGCAGATTGTTATATGTCATATTTGTCACCTTGTATATGTCTGTCAAGTGATTCTGAACTGTTCATCTGTACGGCATCAAGATTAGAAGAATGTAAAACAAACGGTGTTCAGTCGAGGAACTGAAATGTCTCAGTCACATTAACATACAGTGTTTGAACATAAGAGTTCAGCAATAAATGGGCAGAATAAATGGGCATGGCAGAAGTAAGAACCAAAATATGGAATCAAGATCAAAGTAACTTTTGAGTTCCTTTATCCACTTAGTCATGTGGATACCTTCAAGTCACTTTAAGGTGAGGTGCCTCATTGATGGGATGCTACAGATAGAAAGTGTCAGTATGGCTCATGGCATTGGACATTGCTAACAGCCATGCTCCTTCTCCTCCATACTAGAGCAGGAACTGTGGCTGCTAATGTTGTTGGAGCCATCTGGGGACATCGAGGACAGCAGGGGATCACTTGGGGGGAAAACTGGCGACAGGGTGTTGTCCCTTACCAATTCCTTCATTTTACAGGTCCTGGAGTTTCCATAGGCACCAGGGTCCCCGGTATCTTCAGGAATCTGGTCAAAGGTGATGGTGCCATTGTTGAGGTCCAGTGTGGTCGGAGGGGACATGTCAGGAGCTGAGCTGTGCTGGTAGAGATCTGAGGGGCAGTCGCCGAGGACGGGCTCCTGTTTAATGGCTCGGGCCATCAAATCCGATGTGCAGGCAGATGAGGATGACACCACTGTAAGACCATGAGCACGGGCCTGGATCTCCAACTCCTACATGATTATACACATAAACAAAATGTGATGTAGACAACATATTTGTGATTTAACTAACATAATGCTACACTGGGAAAGATTATCAGCCATGCTAGCAGCTCTGTGAGTCCTATGAGCTAAATACTACCGTTAGCATGCTGACATGCTCACTGCGACAATGCTAACATGCTGATGTTTAGCAGGTACAATGTTTACCATGTTCACCATCTTAATTAAACGTGTGTGCATGCTAACGTTTGCTAATTAGCACTAAAGACAGTGTCAAGCTGAGACGGATTCAAAAAATTGAATAAATTGAAGTTTTGACCGAATGGTGATGCTACAGGATAAGTCAGGGGATCACCAAAGTTATTAAAATTCATCCCATGGGGAACAGGAATGCAATTTCATGACAATAGTTGAGACATTTAATTCAAAAGCTCATGGTGTCGTTGGAAAAAAAAGTCAGGGGATCACCGAAATCATTAGGATTCTGGGAATCTGGGAACATTTGAAACTTCATGGCAATCCATCTAATTATTGTTGAGATTTCAAGCAATGATCTTAGCCATATGATAGAAATGTGACATTAAATACAACTAACTACCACTGAAACTGCTAACTGTAGCCTCTGGTAGACGAATATAGGAATAAAATACCCTCATACTACCTGAATACGAAGCATCAGATGGCGGTTTGCATGCTCCAGCTTCCTCTGTCTGCACTCAAGCTCCTTGGCTCTCTGCTGCTCCCGCTGTAGCCTCCTGATATAGTCCACTGAGGCTTTCAGAATGGTGCCCTTATTCCAGCGCATGTCTCTGGGGTATACAGGAGACAAAGGTCTAGAGTCAGAGTCAGCTGACCAGCTGACCAAAACAGCACAGGATTCTTTACGGTCCCTCTAAGCAAATAAACCATTACACTTTAAGGACCCTCGGATGTGTAAAGAGGAGGACGTTAAGAACAAAGTTAAAGAATGGACAGACAGATAGCACATGCATTCATAAATACATACAAAAAGTACTTACGGATCATTTGACTTGGGTATCAAGGTTCCCAGCTCTTTGATGCGATCGTTGATGTTGAACCTCCGTCTTCGTTCAACTAAAATTTGTGAAATAGAATATACAGTAAGTACCAGTCTTTGTAGTCTTTGAAGGTTTATTTACAGGTCATAAAATTAATCTAAATTTTACAAATAAATCTATAAATAAATAAACTGATTCACATTTTAATTTCCCTACTTTTTTATTATATTATTGTGAAGAATTAGAAATACAATTAAAAAGAAAAAGTCAAAAATGTAAAAAGAAAACAAACAAAATATAACAATAATAATAATATATTTGCTATAGCAATAACAATTAATATTTGCAAAAAAGTTAATTCAGGAAATCGAGGCTGTTTTTTTGTATTTCATAGAAAACTTCTTAAACATGTTAAAATGCCAGGTCTCTCAGACTGTAAGTTGCCATTTAGCCATAGAATTACATTACATAACCATCGAGACAATCGTTAAGAAAAGTAGCCATGAAAAAATGATTCTATTTTGATTGTCTCACTTAAGTTGTGGTTGTCTTTCTTCTGTCTCTCTTTAGCGAGAGCACGAACTTCAGCCTCTGTGAAGCAAAGAGAAATGTGAATGTCAGTGCTTTGAGGAAGCGTCATCATTTTATAAGAAATCATTTACATGTTCTGTGGATTACAGTAGGAAATACAGCTAAAATCACGTCAATTAGATTCTCAATTTCTATAATTACAGCTGATTCATATTGTGTGCATTTAGTCATACACAAAATGCTTTATATACGGTTTCTGAAAATCAGAGTGAAAACAGCTTACAAACAGTTAACAAAACATTGACTTTTTCATTTTCTTCATTTTGCTTTGCTTACCTACTGGAAAGCCCTCTGGCCTTTGATAGTTTTCATACTGGCCACAGGATCCAGGCTTGTCCAGTACTTGCTTCATGCCAGGAGCTGGAGTAATTATTTGGCAAATAATTGACTTAATAGTATCTTGTGCATTTCCAAATAGCACACAATATTGGCATTGGCCTATAGTCATGCTTTCACCTTCTACATTATAATGAAAATGTGTTGATTTTCTCCTTGATTAGGATTGTATCAAAATAAACAAAATAATTTACAGTATAATGACACAAATACTGTACAGTACAGTAAATCAACAGTGAATGAATAGACAGTAATTATTCGGGATATGTGTGAAAGATGTTTCTCAGTAGTTTACCTGTGTATTCCCTTTTAATGTTGGATGGACAGGAGTTGCTGATAGGGAGGGGAAGTCCTTGGTTGCCGTACACGTCGAGAAGGTTACCCGACACAGAAAGCTACAGAGTATTAAAGAATGTTATTATAATGCATGCTTAAAAAGAACAACTATGACTTGTATTTAAATTAAATCCAAAGACATAAATGTCAACAATAATAATTCTTTATAAACGTATAGAGACTTCAAATGCATCCCATTACATTCATATTTACAATATACAGTATATGCTTTTAAAGATGGGGGTCTCTTGAAAAATTACCGGGTTGTTAATTTGGAGTCCTGCATCCATTAGTCCAAGAACATCTTCATTGTAACTTGACTCCAAGCTTATAATATCATCAATGACATCATCCATCTGTATAGCACAAAACCACATTTGATTCAATAATTACACTTTATCAGGGTATCTGAATGTAAAGGAATTAAAAGTGTTTGGTAATGAGCAGGCATACCTCTTTCTCACAGTTGGAGCTGAGGGTGAGCAGGGCCATGGGACTGTTGGGGGCACTGCTGCCGGGCCCGGGTGGCATGCCGTGCTCGGGGGGCTGGCTGGGGCACTGGTTGCCGGCTTTACCACCCAGGGTGGTGGACAGATACTGCTTCACCTGCTGCCTCTGAGCCTGCTGGATGTGGTACTTGGTGGGATTCTCCAGGTGGGTCTGCACCTACACAAGCAAGGACGTAAACATCACAGGATTCATTCTTTTATCAAGTCTAGTATCTGCTTTTTGTATTGTAGATTGGAAAAAAACGTAAATAATGATTTTTAGAGGTCATAGCAGTAAAATAACAGTTTGGATTTTTATTTAAAATAATGCTTTTAATGTTATGATGACAGTATAAATCTAATAAGTAAAACCTGTAAATCTAAAGATATTTTAGATTCAGTTTGATGTCCGATGTTTCTATTTTAAATCCAAATCAAATAACCAAGAGTAAAAAGGAAAGTTGTACTGCTGTGTTGCAATTTAAATGACTGATCTCTATTGTATCATGCCGACCAATGGACCTGAAAATACCATTTGTCCACTTGTCTAGGCTGATTGCAGGCTTGCTTTGAAACACTTATTTTACATATGCTAAGTTACGGAAATGTGTTTAAACACAACTCTTACAATTCAATTGAAGGACCAATCTCCAATGTGCAGTGTAGAGTACTTTGACAGCATCATTCAACCTGCCGCTGGCCGATTTTATTTACCCGAGACAAAATCTCTCCACAGAAGGCACACTGTTGAGCAGTGCAGTTGTGTCACATGATCTATGACCAGTTAAAGTTCACGCAGCACCTCAACAACTCATGCAGCAATATAAAAACTATTTTGCATTCATTAGCTTTTCTACGTTACTCCTTAGTTCCCGTAGCATCAGTGGTTCTGAAGTGTGTTTAGTAGGCATAGGAGGGATAATGACGGCCTTTAACACACTGTCAAAATAAACACTGTTTAAAGAAAGAAATTAAATAATATTCATATTCATATTCAGTCCATCTGTCTGTTTTTGTTTTTTGGAATTATGTTAAAGACAAAAAAATCAACCCATCTCACCTGATAGTGGCTGTATTCCAGCATCTCCAACATGTTTTTTGAGTAGTAATTCCTAAAAAAATAATCTACATACAGTATGTAATCCCTTTATCTTGTTATCCTACACTGTGGACAGCAAGCTAGCATGTGCAAGTCTGAGAGCAGTCACTAGTCCTGCTTAATTTATCCAGGGCTTAAGACTCATTAGTTATGCAAGTTAAGAATGGAGGAGGACACTGAGACTCATCCTCCTATTGCTGTGTTGTTCCACTTTAACTATGAATTTATGTCTTTATAGAGCCCATTTGACGTCACCACCTTCAGCTCACAAAGGGGTCTTTTCACTGGTTGGCCAGTAGTCTGCAAACTGAAGCTTGCTTAAGGCCAACTAACGTTTAATCTTTAGTTCTGCTCATCTAGTATAAAACATTATTTGTTCTGAGAACCCGGAACACAATTAACACCAGTGTTTCACTACAAGCTAGCCATATGAAAACCCAAATGTATGCCGTGTTCACCAACCCCACCCATTTTTTGGGAATTTTAAAGGTTCATTACATTTAATCGTCAATTGTTATGCAGTCACATTTACTGGATGAACAAGGTGAACGGCTTGATTTAGGGGGAAAGTATGTCCAGGCTTAAGACTCCAAGAAACTGATTGAATTTGACTATTCAGATATGCTTTAGTCCAGCCTAGGTCAGCTCTCTTTGTATTAGAAAGAAATTGATAGCAACCCTGATATTAATAGAGCAGCAGTCAAAGGCAGTTTGTCTCTTCCAAAGCTTTTTATAGGCTTTATTTTTGTGAATCAGTTGATCATGGCGCCAAACACAGTCAGTGCTGTACTGCAAGGGGCCCAGATGGTGCGGTGATATGACTTTTAAAACATTTGTGGGCAGAGGTGCATGGAGGAACTGTACTGTAGCACTGTTGGAAACAGGGTGGCATCATGACCCATCAAATTATATTGTTCCCTTTAAAAGCAAAAAATTGGTTGACTAAATTGCTACAAGCTTATATACAGTATGACACCTTAAATTAAGTCATCTTGGAAGAATGTAGCAAGTATAATGGTCCAATGTAAAGCGGAGTTAAATGGCATTAGGCAACGAGAGCAGAACATAAGAGAAAGGCAGCATCATCCAAAGTAATAATTACTGAGTTTCTTTGTTAAGAACTTTAGGCACCAAAGGAAAATTTGCTAGGAAATTAGTTTTCTTTATCCAGACAGACCCAGACACTGACTCACCACGTATTAAGTGTTTTTAGTTTGTTTAAAACATGCACCATCTCAAAATGCACTGTAACACTATATTCATCATATCCTCTTGTTGCGTGTGGATTTAGGTAGTATATTTGTTATTTGTGAAGTACCAGTAAAAGTGTACATTTCTTAGGAGAAAGCCTAAGCCGTTTGTTATAAATACTGTGCGTAGTGGCTGCTCACATCTAGTAACCCTTTTATGAGGAGAAGACCCCAGATGACACACTGTTGTTGTAAATATTGTGTTATAGTAAATTCAGTGTTGATGTGGGCAAATGGTAGCAGGTGCTTTACAGCTTTCTTTTCTCTCGTCCCTTAATTCAGAAACTCTAAATGTCAGTGGGTTTATTAAGTGAAATAAAAAGAATGAATCACATTTGGGAGTAATATGGGAATCAAAGGGAGTAAACCAAGCATACACTAAACCAATGATCTAATCTCCATTTTGGACATTTAGTCAGTCCTCTCCAGTATGACTGAGTATACAATGGTTCAGTGTCTTCAATGTGTCAAAGGCACACCATTTGCAATTCCATCTGCTCTTACAGGAATGAAACACGTGGACTTTGAATAAAGCGTCATACAGTACATATAGCAAGTCATTTTAACACCACGTAAGTTCCTAGTACCTTTGCCTTGGGGAAAAAAGGGTTATCATTATTTGAAAGTATCTTCAAAGTTTCACAAATGTCTAATGTTAAATTGCACACAGATCTCAAATTGGTAATCTAAAAGTGAATTCTCTCCTTTTGCAATTGTGACTCTCTCATCTAAGGTCTTACAGAAACCCCTCTTTTTGAGGCAAAAAATGTTCAAGCACACAAGTCTGACTTTTATGTGAATTTAATAAGATGTACAGCATAAACTCAACTGGCTTGTCAGTACAAGTTGCATTTATGGATAAAGGAGATAATGCCCATTTCAAAACCATCATGTATTATTTGTGTTTATTTTAAATGTTTATTTAGGGTATTTTATTCATGACTTATTTGCAAGTCTCATAACACAATAACTGAAGCTTTTTAGGCTGTCATGAATACTCCACAGAGCGATAACATCAATGCCATGCCAAACTCTTTTCCAGTTTGAGCTCTGTATTGTAACTGTTGAGTATATTGCCACAGTGCTGCCAATTATTAATCCACTCAACTTAAAGTACATAAAATGTTTTGCTCCGAGGAAAACTGAAGAATTGATTATTTACTCTATTTCAACTTACATTTTATCACTGTTGATAATCTGCTGTTACAAGAAAAGCAAAGTAGAAAAGGTTAATGTACTTCTATGAAAGTTGATTTTATGCTTCTTTACTCGTGATGTTGAATAACTAGATAATAGATTAGGCTGCTTATCAGGATCCTCATGTGTGATGAAGCACTATCAGTCGTGCAGCTAGTTTGCTATTGCGAACGTCTGCTGCTGCATCTCGTGCAAGGCTGCTGGAAGACAGAGCATCACATCTTTGTCTGGATTATTGGAAACTCACTAGGAACTGGAGAGGTGAACATAAACACAGGGGAAGTGCCCCCTGGCTGGACAGAGCCAGAGATAAAACAGAGCAAGCATTCTTTGTAAACTCATAGTAGTGTGTTTCTTTGTCTCCCCTCCACAGTGTGGCCTTTTCCTTCAGCCAAACCTTTGGGTTGAGAAGGAACTATTAACAAGGGATGTATTTCATGTATCCCTACAGCAAGCCAAGCTCTCACTTTATTCATAGACTCTTTGTGAAACAGAGGTTTATTACCTTCTCAAGGAGAGCACATGGGTCCATGTTTCAGATTTATGCCTTGAGGACCAGTAACATTTTGAGAGATAGTCGTCACTCCTTGACCCCTGAAAAGAAACAGATCCATTCATATCTCTAGACCAGCTCCACTCTGTTTCTTATTTCCTTGGGAACCAGCCACACTTGGGGGCAAAGGAAGATGCTAAGCACTTACTGTGTGATAACATTCAAGGAAAGGAGATGGCTACAGTAGTCTAGTCTGACTAGTAAGACCTTTGCACTCATCAGCATCTGTAGGTGCCAATAGACAAATGGAAACTGCTTATTAGCATATGTTTTTATTTAGACTTCCTGCCAATGAATGACAATATTTACAGTATATCGTTTTATTAGATTAGTAGAAGAGCAGGGTCCAAAATGAACTGTTTGGTCTACTTGCCAATGGCTGGTAAACTGAAAAAGATTTACCGGCCAAAATATTTTTCAACCGGCCATAAAACCTCATAAGATATGCTGTACAGTGAAACAGTGTTTCCTCTGTAACGACAGGTTTGCTGGGGGGCCAACTATTTTGATAATCTTCTTTTTTCATACAAAAACATTTAATGTTTCCACGTTCACAAATGTGAGGATTTGCTGCTTTCCCTTTTAATTACTTGAATAATTTTGAGGTTCGGACTGTCGGTTGGACAAAACAAGCATTGTGACAGGGCTCTCTGTCTATCAAGGTAAACAAACACTTAATATTTATATGAATTAATATAGTCGCTATGTTTTATAACAAGTTAGGTTAGCACACCCACAGCCTAACTGCACCTATGTGTTACCGGCCGAGCCCCCTTTAAAGAAGGTGGTCTTGTGGGCAACCTGTGTATGTGACGCAGACTAGCAGGTTTGTTGTTGGAAGTGAGTCTCTCCCGGTGTGTGAGAGAAGTACCAGCACGTTGTCGCAGTCACAGAAAAGTGCATGCTATAAGGGGCAGTTAATTAAATTACTTTAGTCAGCCGTGACGTGGCTAGATAAGCATAATGGTTACTCAAAGTATTGTGTTCGCTGTCAGAAGAGAAAAAAAGTCCCTGTTCATGCAGTGTTACTACGGCGTCCTCCTTGCAAAAAGTTGCAAGATAAATATCATTTGTGAAATCTTTTAGACTTTTATACGTACATTATATGAAGAGCAGATACAGTGTGTATTTTATACCAAAGAGCAGCAGTAAGTTTTCTTGTTGTTGCAAAGATGCTTTCTTAGCTCTGCTATAGCTGCTTCTAGTTCTGGCATTCCAATCCAGCCCACACATCAGATAAAAACTCAAGACATACCATTGGTAGAGCGTATTGTCACTGTTACACAAAATTACAGACTGGACTTCACCCTGTCAGAACCATTGTGAATGATGTTTCTGCAAATCATCCAAAAACGTGTCCAGACTTTTTGTGCCTCTGGGTCTTCAGGGGCTCACGAGGATATTAGTATCACAACATCTGACAACTGTTTGATTGACTTTTTTGAGAGACCTATAAAGACAGCATTATAGTAGTCGAGCCTATGGAGATAAACACGTGGAAAGGTTTTTCCTTTAACTCTTTATAAATTCTTAAGGTGATAGTAGGCTAATTTTGTAATGCTCCTAATGTGGATGTTAAACTTTAGGTCTGAGTCCGTGACTACATCAAGATTTCTGGCCTGGTTTGTGGTCTGTAATGTCTTTAACTGAAGCTGAACACTGACTTCATTCTTCTTTGAATCCAACGACAATCATTTCAGTTTTATCTTTGCTTAACTACAGAACATTTTGGCACATCTCATCATTGATTTGTTGATTGTACTCACTCAGTGCTTGTATGGGACCATAGTCACCTGGTGATGTTGTTATATAAATCTGTGTGTCATCTGCATAATTATGGTAAGATATTTTGATGTTTTCCATAATCTGTGCTAGTGGGAGCATGTAGATGTTGAACAGGAGAAGCCCAAGAATGGAGCCTTGGAGGACGCCACATGTCATTTTTGTACGCTCATATATGTAATTAATGATTTCCACAAAGTAGTCCCTGTCCTTCAAATAGGACGACTCAAACCAGTTTAGTACTGTGCCAGAAAGTCCCACCCAGTTTTCTAGTCTGTCTAGTAATATGCTTTGGTCGACCGTGTCGAATGCAGCACTGAGATCTAATAATACTAAGACTGAAACTATTCTACTGTCAAAGTAGACAGTGGATGTCGTTCAAGACCTTAACAAGAGCCGTCTCTGTTCTGTGGTGTGGCCGAAATCCTGACTGGAAAACATCAAAACAATTGTTTAGGGCCAAGAGGGTGTTAAGCTGTTGAAAAACAGCCTTTTCAATGATTTTGCTTGAAAAAGAGAGGTTTGATTTTCAATTCAATTCAGTTTTATTTGTACAACACCATACCATATCAAAGTTATCTCAGGGCACTTTTTCATAAAGAGCAGGACTAGACCGACTCTTTATATTTACAGAGACCCAACAATTCCCACCATGAGCAGACAGCAGCAAGGAAAAACTCCCTTTTAACAGGCAGAAACCTCGAGCAGAACCAGGCTCTGGGTGGGCGGTCATCTGCCTCGACCGGTTGGGTTGATCTGGGCCTGTAATTGTTCATTAATGAGTTGTTGTTTTTTTCAAGAGTGATATACTAGTGGCACAGGAGGATTTGTCAGCCTGTCAACAGTAGCAAATAAGGCACGTGCATTTTTATTGTTTTTGACAATTATGTCAGAGAAGAGGGACTTCCTTGCATTTCTCAGTTCTAAATTATAAACGCAAAGTCTTTCTTTGTAGATGTCATAATGGACCTGGAAATCTGCCACCTGTGTTCAGCTTTTCAACACTCTTCTATTTATTTTTACCAGCATGGCATTTTTCAGTGGTGTTTTTTCTTACCAGATACTACCTTTACCTTAGTGGGAGTAATGATATGCCGTTGTGTGACGAACATTTCTGTGCACTGGGATAGTCATCTCAAAGAAAACACAGGACTGATCAGAAAGAACAACATCAGTCACCACTACCTTAGAAATGTTAAGCCCCTGGGAGATGCTTAAGTCCAGAGCATGCCCCTTATTGTGTGTGGGCTCGGTCACATGCTGTGTCTCAGGTCATCGTGTCAAGGGGAGCAATGCATCATGGGGAAGCAGATGTAAACAAAATAGACTGACGTGGTGCAACAACTTTGCAGTAGGAAAAACAAAAGCAGAAGGTTAAACAAGTCTGTATGAGAAAATGTTTGGGGAGGCGTTGTCAACACGGTTGTCTGTTCTTCAGCGAGAACTGGAGGTGGGATTTAAATTTGGGCCAAACATCGGTCCCAGACCAGGTTTCACCTCCGATGGTCGGGAGGGGTGAATCAGGGATAAATCGCCCAAAACTCCTGTAGTCTGAGCCCGTCTTAAGAACTGCTGCACTGTTGTCTTGGTCTAACCAAGTTTCAGTTAAAAACATAAAACCAAGATTGTGCTCTATAATTAAATCATTAATTAAAAAATGATTTGCCTTCCAAAGACCTAATGTGTAAGGTAAATGTAGTGTGTTAAAAGCATTCTTTGCCAATTTAGATTTATTTGTGAAGACAGACTGTGTAATTGATATCAAATTTGACAAATCTGCAGATTTAGTTAAGTACATTTTGGTCACTGCTACCAAAACAGGAATAGGAACATTAAGTCTAGAAGAAAAGCCTGCTTCTGGGCGTTGGTGGGGGCTACTGTACGAGGCAGTAGGTTCATGCCCAGTAGGAGAAAGAAGATGCATATTGGGAAGTAGTAGAAGTGGGTCAGGCATCTTCTCTCCTGTTTATGCTGATAGCAAGTAGAGCTCCTTGATATTCATTTGAATGGCAGTGATTTGAGATGCGGCAGTGCAGCTCAGTGGCAGCCATTAACATCACATCCAGTCCGTTAATCTCTGATCTGACCTTGCTGGCCTTATCAGTCTCGTCAGCCTGGGCAGGAGAGAGCTGTTCTCTCTCCTTGTCGTCTTTGTTATCAGCAAGGTTGGTGGTACAGAATGTGCTTGGTTGGGGGGGGGGGGACTGGGGGTTGGATTTAATGCCAGCATTATCCAGCGCTTCCATTTTATCAGTGAATCCCAAAAGGAGTGAGGCAGGGGAGTTGTTGTCAACACGCTGACATTGGCTGTGATAATAAGAGGGATTTTGAGTTACACGACTACTGCATTTGTTAAATTCCGCCATCGCCTCGAGGAAGTAGATTTTGCTCTCTTGCCTAATGCCCTTAGTAACAACTCTCTATAGCAAATAGCAACTACGGCAGAGACAGGCCACTTCATGAAGAGGAGGAGCTTGGGACAAAGAGATGTCTTCTCTGCTACTTACCCTGTGGCTACAGGGTAACATTAGCACGAATGTAACATCCTTTTCCAAGAATGAGGCACATTGTCTAGTCTGTGTGGGATTAAGAACATGCACTTGCTTAAGTGACAAACAATGGGCCTTAATTTAGCAGCAACATAAACACACAGAGCCTCGTTATCATGGCTGGTGAGGGCCCATGCAATCAGCTAAGATTGCTACAACAGAGTGAAAGAGTAAAACGATTCAAACAAGATATATTGTGTGTTCCCAACGAGCAGCAAGGACAACGGTCACACAGTCCAGCACTATCATATTTTACAGATGTGATGCAGTACTAAGAAATAAAATACACACATTTTACATTAAGAAAACAAACTTGCTGGATTCTTGGATTCTGAAACATGTGCAGACATATCCTGCTCTTTGCAAACCTTATCTTGAGAGAACAGAGCTCTAGGTATACTCTGATGAGTTTAATAAACAAAAGGCTCTCTTAGCTCTGCTTCAGCTAAGTTTGATTTTGATTTTTGAAAATCAAAGAGCACAAAGATGTAGCATTATTCAGTTCAATGTGCCTGGAGTATGAGGAAAAGGTCAGTGTAAACCACCAACATCTGCACGTGGAGTTGAATCTGATGATTTTTAAAAGTCAAGGCTCTTGTGGGCCATCAAATAATATGACTGTCTTTGATCCCATTGTTTAATAAATTCAAAGCCCCAATTCAGGAGAAACATTTTAGGGATAGATCAATTCTATGCTCTTTTAAGAGTCGGAAGACTTTTACTTTAATATTTTTAGTTAAAAAAAGGGTTTCCTCAAATAAATACTATACACAGAAATAAGAATCACAAATACAGAATACAGAAACAAGACACTAGCTCCCTCATTACCACAGGAGATATGCATTTATGCAATCGTTATCTGTCATCTATTGTATAATAGAACTCTAATAGTCAAAGGTGCCTGTCAGCTTTACTTAACTACTTTACATACTGCCACTGTTACAAAAGTGCCCATAAAGACAGTGAAGAACATCATTAAAATGAAGGTTTATATACTGTGCAACAGTTTTAATACATGTGTATTGACTGAAATGACTGAATACAAAAGTTGAGAAGAATGAAAACAAAAGCATTCAATCATACCCTACAGGTAGAATGCCACTGAACGACACACCACAAACTGAAGCACTGCATCAAATATCACTCTTTCACAACATGTTCTAAAACCTGCATAGAGATTTAAGTTCCGCCCACACCGAATGGGAAAACAATTCATTGTTCTCCATTGACTTTGTGTTACCTGAAGGTGCCTCCTTGTCACTTCGGTCCGCTAGCAAACAACAGAAACATGCCTAAAAGCTGCTGTGTGGTGGGATGCACTACCAACAGGGTAAAGAACCCAGAACTAAGTTTTAATAAGCTGCCGAATCCAAAAACTGAACCTTTAAGAAGACAAAAGTGGATACAGATGTGAGGCATCAGCAGGAAGAATGGGAACACTGAGATCCTGACACTCAGTGTGCCTGCGTGTGCAGCAAGCATTTTGTCACTGGTAGCCTAAGTCAAATATCCAAATGTCAGTTTTAGGCTAACCATAATGCTGTAGGTTAAGCTAAAGCATTTTGACAGTATGCAACTTGTGGAATAGTGGAATGTGGCTAAATCAGAAAGCTACGCAATTTTTTGTTTGCAAGTGCCTTAGCTAACTACAGTAATTAACAATATTGAGTTTGTCAATATACCTTTTCCTCTCTGGTAGACATAGGGTGCTAAAATAATCCTTTGACATGCTTTGAATGTTTGTAGCTAGCTACAGGCATTTTGTTAGCCTTTCAGCCCTTGCT
>LKNJ01001183.1:0-19600 GCA_002120245.1 Maccullochella peelii
GAGAGACAGACAGAGAGAGAGAGACAGACAGACAGAGAGACAGACAGAGAGAGAGAGACAGACCGAGGTGCCGTGCTGATTCAGGTCTGTCTGTTCTTCTGTCTGTCTGTATAAAATGTGCAGAACATTTTCAGCCACTGCAGGACGGCAATGCTTCGGTCCAAACTCCAACTGTTGGCTGGAAGGCCATGAAATTCTGTGCAGACATTTGTGGTCCCCAGAGGATGAAGCCTAATGACTCTGGTGATCCCCTGACTTTTCATTTAGCGCCACCTGCAGGTCAAACGTTTCACTTATCCAGTGAAAAATCTCTAGACGGATTGGCACCAAATTTGGTTCAGACATTCGTGATTCCCTGATGACGAATTCTACTGAATTGAAGTTAATGACCAAAGTAAATTTGTGTTTTTTGTGCTAATTGGCAAATGTTAGCATGCTAACACACTGAACTACGATGGCGGACATGGCAAACATTTTACCTGCTGAACATCAGCATGTTAGCATTGTCACTGTGAGCATGTTAGCATGCTGATGTTAGCATTTAGCTCAAAAGACTACTTTTTCATTTTTTCTCAATACATTATAATTTAACAGCTGTATAGAACTTTAACACTATTGCTAATTTTACTTAAGTTAATAATCAGAGAACTTCTTCCCCCACTGAAGACTATAGACTATAAATGAATATAAATACTGTGTGCTAGGCAGCATGTTAGCTAAAGCAGCTGCTAACAAAATGACATAATGGACCTTGCAATGCATTTCAGTGTGACAGACTGAGGTACAAACTGTTCTGCAGTACAGTTTGTACAGTTTGTGGTGTAAACACACAGCAGCAGCAGCTAAGCCTGGTGTGATGGCCCCGACTCCCTCCTGTACATCAGCCCCACTCCTGGTTTCCATGGAGACTGGACTGATCGGGTGATTAGCCGCGTCAATTAACCTCTGACCAATCACAGAGAGAGCCTGAGCAGCAGCAGCTCACTGTGATCTGCAGATATGGTCGCATCTGAATTCAGACGATTTAAGCATATGGGAATTCTGCATTAGCATAGTGAATTACATTCCTGCACTGAGTTATAACCAACTCCATGCAGTATTTGTTGTGTTTGTTGGTTCATGTATTCATTGTCTGTTTAATCTGGAAAATGGAAAAAATGAATCAAGATTTTGTTTTTGCGTTCAAAAATAGAAAATGACTTTTAAAAGACACTTATTTCCATTTTTCTGTTATTTTTTTTGTGTCTTTTTGAGATTTTCCATAAATGGGTGGATACATGTGCCCACTCCACACATGAACTGAGCCTGATTCGCCTGCAGGGTTTCCTGGCTCCAAGGGACCCTGGTACACTTCATGTTCACCCTCTAAACCCTGTAAATGTGGGAATGTGAAGGGGCCACACTGCAGACTTTCACGCCTGGATACAAACGCACCACCGGCCTGCTCCCAGCTCGATGACCAGGTCTGTGGTGTCATGTCAGCACTTCAGAAGAGATAAAGTCCTCTTCAGCCCTCAGACTATCTTCTGTCAGAGGTTATTCACCTCATAACAGGAACTCCTCTACTCTCTATCTGCATACAGTCGCAATATTAAACGTCTGCAGGCTGAATTTGGCTTTTCATGACGACCAAAATCAGCTATTCCTGTTGTCAGACGACTGCAGCGCTGTAAAAGAGTCACCTGGTCGAAGGTCTCAGAAAGTTAGAAGGCCTGAAGTAAGTCCTGGGCTGCTAACAATCATCTGTACATGCTATGCAAATTTAACCTGATGACTGAATAACGAGCCATTACATGCTTCTCAATAATTTGATTTTTCTCCAATAATGTCAGTTTCGGTTTAATCAGGTTCATGTCTGGAGGAGGAGGCCTGCAGGAAACATCTACTGTAGTTACCAAAATAAAAGCCTGAACATGGAGGATTTTGCTTCTGGGGCTGTCTATCAGCAGCTTCCCCGCCACAGTGCCACAAAAATGTCCAGAACATAAAGAGGAAATAAAATCAATCTGCACAAATTT
The DNA here is from genome assembly GCA_002120245.1 of Maccullochella peelii. Lineage (NCBI taxonomy): Eukaryota > Metazoa > Chordata > Actinopteri > Centrarchiformes > Percichthyidae > Maccullochella > Maccullochella peelii. Next base: position 2,019 of record LKNJ01001183.1, read on the forward strand.
TCCACTCCAACTTTGGTGAACTTTGACACACAAATTCACGCCGTTGACCAATAGAAAGCCGCCTTAATAGTGCTGACCTTTGAGGAAACCGAGAGGCGGAGAGTACGAAATGGAGGAAGCTAGCATTGCTTATTAGCTGTGTCGCACCATCCACTTTTATTTACAGTAACCTCCTGTGCAGAGCTCACTGTGTCAGATTAGGCGAGTCAAAGTGACAGCCCCGACCAATCATAGCTCGCTGTCTTTCACGACCTGCGTGATGTCATCGGGAAGGAGGAGCTAGGGACCGACTTCCTGGAACAAGAATGAAAACAAACAACAGCGTCCGAACCGACCTTTCATCTGTTTCACTTCGCAGCACCAACAACGTCATCCCTCTTTCTCTTCCCCGTGGTTACAGTTGAAGAGCGCTCCGTGCTCCTGTTGGTCAACATCACAAACACAAACGGCGTATCATCGGGCTGATACCAGGGAGGAGTCAACAGCCCAGTACAGAGAAAACAGAAAGAAGTATGGGGAGCTATTGTGACGGACTAACGTATGTTCTGACTGCAGCGAAGAAAAGTAAAACTCTACTTTCCTTTAAAAATTAAAGTGTGGTTTAAAAGCGATGATGCTACTAATTGTTGTTTTTAACCACTAGTCTCAATCAAACTGACATTTTTCACAGTGTAGACGAAACGTGACCCCTCCCTCCCCCATCATTCACCTCCGTCGTCCTGTCAGTGCAGAGCGGGGGGGCGGGGCTCTGTGATTGACAGGTGGAGGGGTTGATGTGGTCAGTGGTTGAAGCTTTAATGATCTGTAACAAGCAGATGAGGCAGGTCGTCACTGGCAACAGAGATCCTGCAATCGTTACTCCTGCTTGATTGAGTGTGTGTGTGTGTGTGTGTGTGTGTGTGTGTGTGTGTGTGTGTGTGTGTGTGTGTGTGTGTGTGTGAACAGCTCAGTCGGAGGTGATTCGTCAGATAACGTGTCCCTTTTCATGAAACCTGGACAAATGACGATATATGACTCACTTGTCTCTTGTATCCAGATCGACGTATAAAAAGCCTTCCGTTCAGAGATAAGAGACGTCCCAGGTGACTGACTGTGGGAGAGGTCAGAGGTCGGAGGTCACAGCAGATGGAGCAAATTTTAAAAAGTTTTGACATTGATCACAGCTCTTAATTGGATTCCAGAGAAACCAGCGGTCGGTCTGCCGTTCACATGAATGATTTTACACACGCACTTCATGAAGAACAGGATCTACCCACGATGAATCGTTAAAAATGTGTGTGTGTGTTTAAGTGTGTTTTTTGCCCTATGAGTCATTCGGAGCTCCAGAATACAATGTGGACGATGCCTTCTGCTACGTGTGTGTGTGTGTGTGTGACCTCCATTGATCAGAATGAGTTAATCAGATTGACGGGTGTCTTGGCAGCAGCTCAGCTTTAATAAACCACAGGCGGGCAGGCAGGCAGGCAGACAGGTAGTTCAGATGAGGTCTCGGTGGTTGGACTTGACAGTTTCATCAGCGACTCGACAGCAACCAGCTGAACCTCCATCACGGAGCGACACCGCCTTTCAGACATGCGCCTCGCTACATAAATGTGAGCGCCAGGGTTACTTTTCTTGCAGGGTTGGACTTTTCCGACAGACACTGGTAGATTTTAGCCCTGAATTGGTCGCCCTGGACTAATTTTAGATCGGGCTGAAATTTCTGCCAGATCGGTTGTCATTGATTTGATTGTTTGAGGTCACGATGACAGATTAATCGCCTGAACGATCAACGATGTGGCTCGCAGACGATCGGATGGATTTCATAAAGTCACAAATAATGGTCGGCTGTCTGCAGTTTGAGCAGTGCCGCGGTTTGATTTCCCTCATGGCTGCTGTCAAAAGATAAATTTTAAACTGCAGTGAGTTTTAATATTAAAGGAGAAGGATTTTACATGTTGTGTCTAAAACTATAGTCTTGACTGAGACTGCTGATCGGACCCATATTGTCTGCATCTTCCAACCAATTTTCTTTCTTCTTGCTTTCCGTTCATAGTCGAACTGCACAAAGTAACGCTGACTTTCTCCCCTTTTGTCAACATGCAGTGTGAGTTAACACAACGTACAGCTTCTGTCCAGCTTCACACTTCAGCACGACTCAAGTCTGAAGTAAATGCCGTCACATTAACGTAAAGGCTACAGGTTAAGTAAACACAGTTATTGGTAGTAATGGTAATGGAGTAATGGTTATTGAGAGGGTGCCCACCTGATGCCCACCACGATTCATGCATGGAAAAGTTGGGCTTGTGGAGCTCGATAAGCAGGGATGGCGGTTGCACTACTGAGCGTGCCGTGGCATTCAGATGCAGCTGCCTGTTGAGCCAGTCGGTCAGCCACTGTAGTTTAGCCTGAGCAGATATAAGGCCTGATTAAGCAGCCGAGTATCTGCTCTGTGCTTGTGGTGAGGGTAGGATTGTCTCTCACAAATTGCCTATAGTTTTGCGAGAATCCTACGAAGCTCTCGTGCTCGTGCGTGGGCTTTGGTTTTAATTTGTGAAACGTGCCAAATTGAGCAAGAGGAAACGATCTCGTGCTGCAAATCCCAGGTAGCATATTGCAAATTTGGTGAAACGGGTACCTGGACTTTGTCGTAAAACTGCATTCAGCGTTGTTCCAGCAGCCACAGATGTTGGTAATTAAGTTAGTGAGTGAAAAATGACCACAACAGATACAAGAACACGGTAACACCCAGGTTGCAAAGAAACTCCATTCACTGACGCTGAAACGCAACAGCTCCGTTCATCACAGAGAGCTGCACCTGGTCTGTGACTGAGCTGTGGTGTGAACAGACCTACAGGTGTAGACTGAGGATTTATCTGTGACCAGCAGTCTGACCCTGCGTCACACACAGGTGGTGTTAGGCTGCAGAGAGGAGGAGGGTTAGTTTTGTTGTGCAGTGATAAATGATCACCAGCTCGGGTCTGTCTCCGACTCCGTCTCTGCAGAGAGCAGACAGGAAATACACGAGTTTAAATAAAGGAATGAAGGAGTTTTTCCTTTTATTACTTTTCAGCTGAGTTCTGATCTCAGTGTTTACACAGCGAAACCGCCACCTACCGGAGCCACAAACCAGATCTAACTGAACCAGATTAGTATTTTTGTCCTGTCTCCACACGTTCTCCATCTCACCAGAGAAGCTCCAAACCAACAAAGAGCAGGTCAAAGGTCAGAGGTCCCTCAGCCAATATTCTTGTGACCCGAGAATAATGATGAAGAAGAAGTTGATGATGGTGATATAATGATTATATGTTGTTTTTGGAATCCATACCTTCTAAACACAGAGACAGAAAACATACTGTCCAACTGACTACTAACAAGCTAAATGCTATCTGGCTAATTAGCTCACTAACTGACTAGAAAAATAACTAGCAAGCTAACTGACAAACTGGATGCCACTGGACAAAAAGCGTTTTACAGAGAGTTGTTAAAACAGCATTCAGTGATATATATCTTTGGCCACTTGGGGGCAGCGGAACAAATTGAAACCACAGCACCGACATACAGTATTTAAGGTTATTATGGCGAACATTGACCAACATTAACATTCGTTTGGAGTCGTGTTTACGTCCACCTGATTGATGTAAGTCCAATATTCACTCTCCTTTTTAGCTCTGTTTTTGTTCTCCACCAACTCCTGAGATAAACGTTAGTTTCTCTCAGCTAAATGTTCCTCTGCGTCCACCAGGTGGTTGCTAACGTGCGTCTGACGTTTGGTGCTGGGCAGGTACAGTTAACAGCGGGTTTATCAGCTGCAAACGGCGCTGATGAGAGCGGAATGAATCAGAACGGTAAAGTTATGGGTTGTTAAGACCGAAACGAAGAGCTGAAAGACGCTAAAATGTTCTGTAGCGTTGGTCATATTTCTCTGTGGGTTCATCACTACATGCCACGCCTTTTACGTCTCACATAATCTGAGCCATTGTTAATATAATAGTATTAATTAGTGCAGCTTTAAGGAAAAATTTAACTTTTTTTACTATTTTTTGTTTGATAAAATCAAATAGTCATCATAAATCATAAATTGTATATTTATTATTTTGGTGTCAAAATGGAAGTGGAGTGTTGTGGCACTTATTCTCAAAGGCTTTGATTGCACCTCCTTCGCAAATGAATAAAAAATATAATAAATAATGTAATAAATGTGATGTAACTGTACTTGTTCCATGGTATTGCATGGATAAAAGGAAAACTATGGTTAACAGAACCCAGGAATTGACACCTGCCACTAAACATCAATAAGCAGAAATTAGTTTCCTATTAAATAAAGCATCTTTTCATACAGAGGGTATCACTGTAGGCTCTCACCCTACAGCAAGACATCCTTCTCTGTTTAACTCCATTACTCTCTATAAGATCTACGTCAGAGAGTTACCTAAGAATCCTACAGTAAAGTTTCAGTCATTCATCAGGTCGACAGCTTCTGAGCTTCCAGTAGATGTACACTCAACACTCCTTTGATTCCTGACGTCCTTTTGGGGATCAAGTCCTCACAGTCACCAGTCTTTGGTGCTAAACCTGGAGCCTCCAGATCCCAAACTTTCTTTCCAGTTCACTGCAGCAATCACACTTTTTAAAATAAGCAACTTAAGTTTGACACGCTGTACACTCTGAACCCAAGGTGAACAGTAAGAATATTTTACAGGATATATTCAGATCACTGCAGGCTACTGTAGAAAACACATTATAATCCACAGGACCCTGAAGATACTTCCCTCCAGTAGACGTAGCATCACTTTACTGTACTACTGATGATTGGGCTGGATGATGATGGCTGGATGTAATATGTAATAATGCAGAGTGGGTTTTAGCATTTGTTTTTGGATATTTGTATTATGTGTTTTATGTACTTTATTATTATTGTATGTATGTTACTTTCAGAACATGGCTGCTACAATAAAGTTTAAGTACTGAAGTAGAGTTAACTTACTATTATTTATTTATTTCAGTTACTTTAGGCAACTGTTTTAATTCAATTTAGCTGCATTTTACTAAAGAAGTCAATGGTTCTGTTGTAAAGATTCAAACTAATTAATTAAATACTTATACAAGATATTATAATCCCGAGTATATAAGACTGATATAGATGCTACATGTATATAATATATTTTCTGGTGAAAACAGAGGCGATAAACTTAATAAAAAAAGGTGCCATAAGGTCACTGCAGACTCACTAACTAGCACAGACACACTTTAGCTCACTGTGGAAGCATTATAGCAATACACCCTGTAGGAATACATAATATTATGCACAGTGGTCCCAGCCTGGATTATCACATCCTATTAAGGTCTATCCTATAGCCACTATACAATACGGACTTCATAGCACCCTGCAGGAACATTACGGAAATATTACACGGATATTATAGAGCACTGGGCGCCTCAAAGTAATTATACAGAAATTATATATGACTGCGATAATGAAACATGAGCATAAACATAATCAAAAGGTGCCATAAGGTCACAAGCAGCACAGACACTACAGCTCACTGTGGGGATGCAGTATATTGCAGGAATACCACCGGAAAGCTGTGAACATTAAGCTAAATATATCAGACATGAAGAGTGTAAAGTGGCAACAAAAGGCACAGCGAGGCGAAGGCACCATAGAACCGCTGCACGGTGAGGAAACATGTACAAATATCAGAGGAGAAACTCAGCCTTGAGACAACAGAAGCGTTACTGACTCACTATAGGAGTGTTATTATGGGAGCATCATGAAGCAGACAATGTCCATGTAAAGGCGCGTGCAGAGCGGCGCACACACGCTGTCAAGAGCGCGAGAGCATTACAGGAATATGAGAGGAGACTGTCAACACCGCTGAGCGCCGAAACAACAGACGCGTGACTGGCTGACACACTGTAGGTACATTCAAGGAAACATTGCAGAGGTGACCGGAGCTGTGGAGGCGCGTAAAAAGACGCACACGGAGCGTCACGAGCCTTTAGGAGTATTTACAGGAATAAAAGAAAGGAAAACGTACTGAAATGGCGAAGATGGAGACTCCTCTATCTCTGTCTCTTCTTCCTCCTCTCCTCTTCCTCTCTGGTCGGAAAGTCTGCAGCCTCCTTCTCGCTCTCTTCCTCTCTCTCTCTCTCTCTCTCTTTTGTCGCCGTGATATCTGGCCGTGCCTTCACTGGCGGAGAGCGGGATGGAGGGAGGGAGGAGGGAGGGAGGAGGAGACCCAGACACACAGACAGGAGGGAGAAGAGGATGATGATGGCGGTGATGATGAAGATGGTGGAGGGAGAATCAGACACTGCAGCAGTAGAAGAGGAAGAAGACGGCGGGTTTACCTCCCTCTCTCCATCTCTTTCGTCTTTTTCTTTATTTCTCGGGGACGCGCACGCAAACCCGGCGACGCACGCGACGGAGAGCCAGCGGGGGCGCGCGTATGCAGGCTCTCCAAGGATAGCAATGCATTCCCTGCCTCTCTCTACCACTCATCTCTCTCTTTCAGAATTAATTCAAAGCATGTAGACTGTGCGTGCGTGCGTGTGCGTGCGTGAGTGTGTGTGGCAGCCCTGCAGTCAGTCTCTGGGTGTTTTGATTTTCCACACACACACACACACACACACACACAAGTCTCTATAGGTGTTGAAATGCATCAGTGTGTAATTTCCTTTGTTCAGCTCTGTGGAGCAAAGCAGTCAGACTCTAATTTAGACTGTAACTTTATGACTAGTAGCGGTATTCTGGTATTGTAATTACTAAATCTATAACACTTAACAGATTATTAAGCGTTTCCTTCCCCGGCACGACACTTGCTTTGTCTTTTTAGCTCTCTAATTCATTAAGGAGACCCCTCCAGTGGACTGTTAGACCTCCTCAAAAAGAGCTGCGCAGCATCTGCACCAAAGTCCATTTACCGTATTAACAACTTGTCACCATCTCATGGGCATATACAATTCAAAATCCCACATTCAGTAAACGACTGTCTTTTTCTTCCACGTATGCCGACGTTTTGAAAAGCACCCTCTGCAATATCTGCGTGCAGCAGCTGTAAGGACGGCGGTCACGTTGCTCACAGATCGCAGAACACCCGTCGCACCGGACTTCAGGGTCTGCTCTTATATCTTCTGTGTGTGACAGAGCAGCATGGAGCGCAGTCTGCATGCACTCAACAGTGGCCGGCTCTCTCCCAGTCCCCAGCAGAGACTGTCCCCCCAGAGAGGATAGTGGTTTCAGATACTGTAGTGCCCCAAAACGACATTTTTAAATGGTCAAGACACGAGACAAAGCCCGCTATGACTGGATGAACGTTTTTGAAACTGTTTGCCCTGGATGGCTGTGATATACAGCGCCTCCCAGACGGTAATGAGCCGGGGCGAATGGGATTTTTGTCCGTCAGGATCAAAAGGAGGAAGTCAGGTGATGTTGTCTGCAGAGGTCGGAGGTCGCAGTGGATGGACGGGTGAACAAAATGTCTTAATGACTTAAACACAGTAGGCCGCAGTGTTCGTTTCCCCGTTTCCTACAGTCAAAGTTCTGTTTGTGCCTAAACCTGATTAAACCTTAACCAGTGGAGTTTGTTTCCTTTCTCCTGTCTGTCTGTCTGTCTGTCTGTCCTCTTTCCAGGCCTTGAGAGGAGGCCTTGTGGTTTAGGTCTGTTTGGCGACACCTGGAAGTTGGTCCTACCAGATCCATATTCTTGGATTCTTATATGTATAATTTTGTCATCATGATTGTCCATACTGTAATTTTATGATGGTTTATTCTACACACACACACACACCATCTATTTCCTGTCTGTCCGTCCTGGGTTAGGGATCCCTCCTCTGATGCTCTGCCTGAGATTTCGTCCATTTTCCCCCCCGTTAAAAGTTTTTCCTTATCTGAATCAAGGGTCTAAGGATAGAGGGTGTCAGACCTGGTGTCCGATCATAAAACAGATTCATTTTCCAACAGTTTTGGCAGCTACAGACAAACGATGATCTGTCGATAGAGGCATCAGATGTGTCTAGTTCTAGTATTCTGTCGCACAACATTTACATATAGATTATCTAGGGGGCAGTAGAGTTCAAGGTTCAAAAAAGTGTTTTGAAATTGTTTGTCCTGGGTGGCTGTGATGTACAGCGCCCCCCAGAGGGCAATGAGCTGGGCGAATGGGATCTATTTGTTCCAAATTAAAACTGGCTATAACTGAAACTAATATTTTCAAATCTATGTCAAAGAAAATAACACAGAGCTCTGAGAAAGTTCACCAAAATAAAACTAAGACTTTTTGCACATGGAAACTATAGTATGGTTAAAGTAAAACACTTGGTAAAGGTTTGGGAAAGATGAACTTGCAAGTTCATGTACAAAACCAGCCCCCATCTTCTTAAAATCCAGGTCTCGCACCAGATCTCTACGTGCAAATAGCTTATTATGCACTCTGAGCTAACAGGGAGGTTTCCTTCTTGCGATGTTGAACATTTTACACGTGTTACTTTTGCGATTTTTGCAGTTTATGGCACAAAAACAACTCCTGATGTTGACCTGCTCATAAGCTCTCAGGAGCCAGGTTTCCATCCAACTGTAGCAACAGAATTTTCAGAAAATTAGCAAAAGGAAAATACAAATGTATGCACATTTCCATCCACTACCTACTGTTATCCTTCCCCTTGATCTTTCTTTCCTTCCATCTCTCAACTTTTACCTCTTTTTCTGTCCCGTATCCCCACCCTGCCATCCTTCCCTCTCTTCCTCCAGTCCTTTCCTCCACCCTTCCCTCTTCCACTGATTGCTTCCTCCTCCCCTCATCATTCTTTTATCCCACCATCCTTCTGATTTTCTCTTTTTCCATCCCTTCGTTCCAGTGCTCTCCCACCTCTCCGCGATCTCTTCCTCTTCCCTCCGTCTCTCTCCTCTGACAGACAGCAGACCGGAGTGAACTGAGGACACAGAGAGAGAGAGAGAGAGAGAGAGAGAGAGAGGCAGAGCGAGCTCGGTTTGAACAGGCTGACCTATTTAGACTCTCCCTTCAATAAAACATTGAGACTGAGAAACGAAACACAGGTCTCTCTCTCTCTGTCTATCACTCTATATTTGCTTCTTTCGGAGAGTTCAGTTTCCAGTTCAAGATTTAAGTCTGGAAACTCATGAATCCATTTTCAGCTCAGTCAGTTTGAGGTTGAAGACGATAATTTGTCTGAACGTTAAATATAGAAAGTTGTAGATATAAGATTCACCTGTTGACGTGTATCTTTATGTCATTTCCTGAACAACTGTCTTTTCCGTTTTTGTTTTTATTCCTTAAAAAGCAAAATGTTGAGAATTTCTTTTTTCTTTTCACTTGTTTCACGTCACCTGCACCAATCTGCTGCAGCCGATGAAACATACATGTTTATATCTATTTAATTCATTAATCTACCTGTTCGATTATGCAACGTAACACTCAAGACGGTAACCTGTGTTAAAAAAGGTGCTATATAAATAAAGGTTTACTTAATATTGATCAGAGAACAACTCCTCATGTTGATCTCCTCATAAACCGTCTCCCCATTAACGGCACTTCACTTGGGAACCCGTCTAAAAGCAGGCAGGTGAGAGAAGGTGACAGAATTTGTCAGTCTCACAGTGCCGGGCCGGGACTATTTCCTGGAAGCAGTACACACAGCACCAGTAGCCTACAGACGAGTCAAACTCTAAAAAGACTCAGGAGAAAAGATTTGTTTTTGGCTAGCACTGGGGTATAAAAGTAGCCAAGAAATGATGGGGGGGACAGTTCAGACTTCATTTTTATTGTTGTTTTATTTAATTTAATTGTGCATCTAAATGTAGAAGTATTGTGTTCTTTTATCTTTTTAATTTTCACTTGATTTAAACTGTTAAACTACTAAATGTTGTATCTCTTGCCTATTATCTTTGCGCTTTTATATTGTAAATCTTGTTACCTTTGTTGTGATTTTATCACCCTGTAAAGCACATTGAATAAAGTTGCCTTTCTCAAGATGATTTTCTTTCCTCCTGTCACGTCTGTCCATCATTCCCTCCATTTTCCTTCAATTTTTAATTCCATCTTTGATCATTCCCTGTATAGTCAGGCTCAGGGTGGGAAATTCACTTTTTAAAATGTGAACGTCTACCAGCCACTGACAGATAAATGTTCAGATTCACCAGCCACTCAACAGTAAATCATTATTTTGTGTCTGAAATCTACCAGCCACTTTCATATTTTACCAGCATCTGGCTGGTGCTAAGTGGACCAAGACTATAGGCTTTTAATGTAGGGGGGAAAAAACCCATCAGGAAGTGTTGAGTTTGGTTGACGGCAGCTTATTATTGATTAGTAATACAGCAAAGTAGAATAACTGGAGTATGAAAACATAATTTCAGTTAAAAAAGAGCGGAGAGGATGGAGTTGTTGTACTGACGGAGTTCATTCTGCGGACTTTATACTAAATTTACCATGTGCGAATAATTTCACCCCCTTTGTTTGTTCGGCCTTTATTTAAATACCAACTTTTATACGAGAGTTTACGGTGCACGAGTGGTCGGTGACCTTGTCTTCCTCCTCTGTGCCGGCTGCAGGGCAGTTTCTCTTCACGTAACTCTGACAATAAAAGCAGACATGATGTTTACTGTGATAGATTACAGAAACTTGGAGTTTCAAGCCTCTGCAGGTTGGTTTTGTCTGATCACACACACCTTTTACACACACACACACACACACAGATCCGTCATCCTCACACTGATCTAAGCTGGTTAATCAGATTTCTGTCGTTCCTACCTGTTTGGATACGAACCAACAGACACAAGCTGTCGACTTCTCTGGATGAATTCGGTCTCTCTCTCTCTCTCTCTCTCTCTCTCTCTGCAGTGTGTAGGTGTGCAGCAGTGTGTAATAGGTTTTTCAGTGCAGCTCTGCAGCCTGAAGCCTCCACTGGGCTCAGTGGGAGAAAGTCAATTACAGCAGGGCTGAGCCTGGCCTGCGGGGAGGCGTATGGGAGGGAGATAAGAACGTAAAGATGGCTGCCGCAGAGCGCTCCCCTGGCTGCATGCATGGGCGGCAAGCGCTGCACTTTGCCCTCCTGCAGCTTTGCAGACGCAGAGCCAGAACGCTGCAGCAGGGAGGAGGACTCGGACTGAGATAATGGGACTGTGTTCAATATTATTTATTATATATACACACAATATATTAAGTTTGTTAACGATTGCTTTTTTTCCCCAATTTAAAGGCTCAATCAGTCATTTTTGATCATATAAATCTGCAACATATTCACATAAGAACGTAGGTTTAAGGATAATTGGCCATCATTTATATCTGTCGTAATAACATGAAATCTGGGGAAAACGTATGTTTTTACTTAAAGGGAAACTCCGGTATTTTTAAACCTGGGCCCTATTTTTACAAATTTTAGGGTCTAAATCACTAATAGTTACAAAAAGTTTTGGAATTGGTCCAGTAGATCGCCTCCGCCAGCATCCGCATCAAAGTTCGTCCACTAAAAGTGCTTGTTTTTGCCACTGACTCTGGCTCAGACTGTTACTCAAAGTGTCTGACAACATTATGGAAAGGATCCCTACAGAGACAGACCGTTTGTTAAAGAGTAAGATCCTTTTTGTTTAACCAGAAACACAAAGTCTCGCTCTGAAATCTCGCGAGAGGTTGAGTTGTTGCAGGAAGACGAAAGGATCTTACTCTTTAACAAATCTAGTCTGGTTTAGCCTGCAAAGAGTGTTTACTGGTTTATAAACCGACAGACAATTCTACAGAAACACAGATTGGGATAACACAACGGTAAAGTCTCAATAGATTGAATCACTGCTGTTTTATGTCAGTGAGTGACAGGCAGTAGAAGAAGAGTTTGCAGTGAAACAGGAAGCTGAGCTCTGGGTGTCTGTTGTAAATCCTCGGCTCAGACGGCAGCCAGGCGACGGCAAACTGGAGGCTTTGTTGTTACTGTTGTTGTTGTTGTTGAGTTCGTTTTGGGCCGCACAACACTCATTCAGGACACACACACACTTGAATCTGAAGAGGTGGAAATTTCCTCACAAACACGCACCTAAACACATCACACATACATGAACAAACATGGAGTGAGTGCCTTGCTCAGGGACACACACACACACACAGTGGAGACAATGAGGCAGGCTTTCAGCTGGTGTGTTTGTGTGGTCTCATTTTTCCCAGCAGCGACTCCAGCCAGGTGTGTGTGTGTGTGTGTGTGTGTGTGTGTGTGTGTGATCTTGTACTTCTATATTTACGAGGACTGATTAGACCTTAAACCTGCAATAACTGATGGGTTTTTTTTGGCCACTTGGGGGCAGCGGAAACATGTTTTAAGTCTATACGGCCAACGTGTTCGCAAACAGCTGCTTACTTACACATCCAGCAGTTACAGAGCAACATGATCATTCATTAGGAGTCGTGTTTGAGTCCACCTGATGAATGTAAGTCCAGTGTTCCCTCTCTGTAAGCTCTGTTTTTGGTCTCTACCAACTCCTGAGGGAAATAACTGACTCTTCAGCTGATAAACGCTCCACTGTGTTCACCAGCTAGACTCTAACTGTGTCTGTCTGCTGCTTGCTGCTGAGCAGGTAGAGTACACTGGGTTTTACAGCTTTTTCCTCTGAAAACGACACTATGAGAGCAGTGAGAGTGAACCAAAACCGTTAAGCTGCAGCCGGACACACAAACAACGAGCTGAAACTCACTGTAAAGCTCTGTGAAGCCGAGGGGAGCCGCAGATTCAGATGATAATCCTCTGTAGGTTCATCACTGCGAGCGATCACCTTTCACGTTGTTATTATAAAATTAATCACACAACGTGAGGACATTTTGTCTGGTCCCGATTTCTGTTTGAGGGTTAGGACTAAAGTTAGAATTAGGTTTTATTTAACATTAAAGTCAGGGGCTAGAGAATGTATTACGTCAGTTGAGTGTCCTCACGAGGATAGAAATACAATAGTGTGTGTGTGTGTGTGTGTTTCTGAAAGCCTAAAGCTCCTGGCTGCTGCACAGGATTAGCAGTCTTGCGTTTCAAACAGAGAGCGAATGTCAGCCTGATGCTCCCTCTCTCTCTCTCTCTCTGCAGAAGCTAATAAGCTCCACTGCTTCTCCTCCTGCAGTGAGCTGATTACAGCGTTATATCTCATACACCCCCCATTCACCTCCCAATACACCAATATACTCCCCTACAAACTATAATACACTGCACCTCCATACCTGAACATACCCTATCCCAGTGCACTCCTTTTACCAGATGATTCATCTTATGAGGGCTATTTTTGCAATTTAAAGTATCCCATTAACCCTGTACAGTATGTCTCCTTACATTCCCACATACACTTCCATACTTTCTATTTTTCCCATGAAAAGACTCAAACCAGCAGTGAATGTATCTACTAACAAGTGTTGTGTGTGTATCACAGCCTGATGTCTCTTCTGCCTCTGAGCCATAAAAAACTATTAAAAACACATCAGTGAGCCTCACAGTTGTTCCTTCATCACCATGAACACACACACACACTGGAGTTTATTCTGACTCAGTCCCACACACACACCGTCCATTCTGCCCCAAATACTCACTAGAGCACCAAATGTGGATTCATCCGCCGCTGAAAATAGTCCCCAACAAATGCACTATTTCCTCCTGTTTGAGTCGCATTTGATAAAAACTACACTGAGCAGCTGTTTTAGGAAATTACTGAGCCGTTTTATGATAGAAGATTTGGGCTTGGAGCTCAGAGCCACAGACAGCAAGTCAGAAAGTACTGACAGACGGACTAACACGTTGTCGGTTTTGGTCTTTTTCATGGGATTTGTTGACAAAAAGAAAAATATAGAATATTGCCAGCCTTACTCTTTAAGTCTCATCTTATCTTTTCCTGACATGTAACCTCATGGCACTAGTAGCGTGACGTTGCTATAGCACCAAAAAACTAGATGTTCTGTACACGACACAAAACTTCTGTTTACATGGCAACGCTTTAAAATCAATAATTTACACTTTAAATTCAAATTAATTCTTTTTACTTGTGTAATGTTTAACCTTTTTGTTCATTTGACACTTTCCAAGGCATTATAGAAAAGCCAAAGAAAAAAGGATGCTGAATACTTTTTCCATCATTTATACCCTCCCTTTACAGCATATACACCATACCCTTCTATATACTGTACCCCCAGACCCATCCATACTAATCAATGTAGCCCAGTTTGCTCCACATACCCCTACATACCAGATAAACATTCATATATCCCTATATAAAACCCCATATACCTCATACGTATATATCCAATATGGGGTTATATATCCTCATACTGTCACACATTTGGAGAAACTGTGTGTCTAACCGAGTGTCTCTGCTCGCCTGCTTTATATTCTGCTCCTGTGCTCTCACTTTCACACACACTGACGCTCTCTGACGGGACAGACAGATAGAAGAAAGAATGAAGAGCAACACCCTTCCTTCCTTCCTTCCTTCCTTCCTTCCTTCCTTCGTCCCTCCCTCTTAAGGCTGAAACATGCTTCTCCGAACATGCACAGCTGTCTCTCGGAGGCCGATTCTTTTATACTTGTATGTATGAGAACTAGTAGCGGAGGAAGTATTCAGATTCTTAAATTTGACTTAAGTAAAAGACACTGAAAAAACACAAAGTACCAAACACTGTGAAAGAAAAACCCTGCATTGAAAATGTTACTTAAGTAAAAGTACAAAAATAGGTTATAATCAGGAATAAAAACAGCTGCATACTGTAGTTTTAATTAAACGTCACTCAGTGTATCTAACGTCACTCAAACAGGAGGAAATGGTGCATTTGTTGGGGACTATTTTCAGCAGCGGATGAATCCACATTTGGTGCTCTAGTGAGTATTTGGGGCAGCAGGACGGTGTGTGTGTGTGAGATTGAGTCCAAATAAACTACAGTATGTGTTCAATGTGGCTCACTGATGTGTTTTTAATAGTTTTTGGACGACAATGGCGCGCTATGGCTCAGAAAAAGAAGATATATTATGAGATATATTCTCTACAGAATAATTTAAAAAGGTTATATGAATACCTTTCAGTTCAATAAAATGTACAAAGAAAGAATAATTAGACTATATGAAGTTACTGTGCATAGCTCTTGATTCTTTTGCATTTTTTCTTTTTCTCATGTTACTGTAAGTACTGCTTGTTAAGTAACTGTCATTGAATTTATCCATTTCTATTGGTTATTTATGTTTTGAGTAGGCAAAATAAGAGTTGCTCCTTTTCTGTCATGAAATATCTAAATAGAGTTGTGTTTTTATTGTGAGTTGAATTTTCCGGAGTTGTGCATTACCATAAGCTGAACAAACAAAAATTTTATTAAATATATCAGGCTTTGGATACACACACAATACTTGTTAGTAGATACATTCATTGTTCTTGTTTTTTGTCTTTATTGCATTTGTTGTTAATAAGAGAAACAAAATATCAGCTTTATCCTTAAATGTTCGGTTTCGAACAAATGAATGGCACAAAAATAATAATAAATTAATATTATTGGACCTGGTGACTCAAATTGTGATAATTACAAAGAGTCGTTCATTTTACAGCCGCCTCTGTGAAAAAGTCGTTTTTTGGGTCAGCGGGCGTCACCTGACCTCACAGCCGAGCGCTGCTCAACAGCTAAACCCCGACCACATCAGCAGACAGCAGGAGTGTGTGTGTGTGTGTGTGTGTGCGTGTGTGCCAGCTGAATGACCTACAGAGGACATCACACACACACACACATCCCAAACTTCTGCAAACACACAGTGGATGGATGTCTCTAACACACAGCAGTGCATCATGGGTAAAAGAAACATCTGGATGGCATAAAAACACAAAACTGAGCCACCCCATTACATCCACCTCCTCTTCACGTCCTCCTCTTTCCAACCTTTCTGTCCTTGCCTCTCCCTCCCTCTTCATCTGTCTTCCTTTTTTCTCTTCTCCTCTGTTTCCTTCTCATCAATCATCATCATCATCATCATCTCCTCCTCTACCACTCTTTATCCTCTTCCTCCTTTCATTGATGTTCTTCTTTCCATCTTCCCCCTCTAATTCTCTTGATCCTCCTCCTCCTCCTCCTCCTCCTCAGCTCCTCTCTTCTGCTTCCTCCTCTCCTAGATGTTCCTTTTCCTGCTTCCCCTTCTCCTCTTGTTTCCTCCTCTCTTCTGTCTTATTTCCTCCTCATGTCTCCTTTCTGTATCATTTGCTCTTCTCTCGTTTCCACCTCCCTCTTCTCCTGCCTCCTCATGATCTTTTATTGTTAACTCCTCTCATCCTCCTCCTCTCGTACATATTCCTTTTCCTGCTTCCTCTTCAGTTTACTCCTCATGTCTCCTACCCTCTTATTTCATCTCCCTTTGTCTTCTCATCTCTCCTCCTCTCGTCTCCTGTTTCCTCTCCTCCTTCATCTCCTTTCCTGCCTTCTTGTGTCCTCCTCCCCACTCTTCTCTTAGTTCCTCCTCTCCTCTCCTCTCCCTCTTCTTTTCCTCCTCCTCAAGATCGAAAGTTTCACCTGTGGTTTCTCAGCGTTGGCACCTCAGGCACGAAGATCTCCTAACACCTCCTCAAAGCCAACCACCTCCTCCATAACACACACGAATTCACTTATCTAACGTTATTGAGGCCTGTCATGTTGCGCTGGGCTGTACGTTCGATGTTCGGATGGGGAGATTTGGGATTCGTGCGTGCGTAAATTATTCATCACCCCTTGAAATGCAAACGACAGCCGAGGCGAGGGAGCCGCCACGCTATGTAGGTCACTTCCTATCTCGCACGGCCTCGGTGCAGCAGGAGAGAGAGGGGTGCTACTGCAGTGAAGCGACCGGCTGCTGAATCGCCAATCAGAGACGCACACAACACCACCGACAGGAAGAGGAGGTATAACGGTGAAGATGAACTCTTCTTCACTGGTTTTCTCAGAGGGACGAACATGCTAGACTAGAAAGTGACTCCGACAGGTAACTTCTAGAGTTGGTAAAGTAAAATTTCTCATTTGAAACACACTCAGGTGTCGGGCCGAGCCTGCTCCTTTATTATTGTTTCTAATGTCACTAAAGTTTTGTCTAATGAACAAAATAAAATAATTCCAGCCCAATCTCCAATTGCCATAAAAATAATCCAACTCAGAACATCTTTTACAAGCCAAAGTCCATTAAGAATTAAGCCTCAATCCAAACAAACAAACTTCCGAATGTTAGAGGCGACGCGACTGCATACAAAGACAATGAGAAGACGCGATTAGACGCGACTTCACCCGAAGCGGCGTGAATTAAAGCGAAGACGCGCAAGTTTGATCTTGAACTTTTGATCAGCTTTTGTCCTTGAATGTTTATTTTGGACTGTTCAAGGTCAGAAAACGGGTTCCTGCCAGGCGGCACGTCTGCGCTTGTACTTCGAAACTGAAGCATTGGAGAACGAGTTGGACGAGCCGCACCACCCGCAGCCGGTAACCACCAGGGGGAGCCGCTTTAAAATGATCTCTAACAGGAACCAATCGGCTTCCTGTTCACCATAAAATAAAAAAAAATTGTGGTGATCTCTTTCTCCCTGTCCTCTCGTGGAAGGAGAATTTTCATTCATCCCCTTGGCGGGTGGGGGG